>PVKY010010599.1:0-12520 GCA_004027775.1 Bradypus variegatus
GGGTTGGGTGGTGGGGGAGGCTGTAAATATATATTTTATTATCTGCCCAAATTGCTTTGGAATGTGTCACTACTTCACTTTAGCCTATACTAAGCTACCTTATCTCACTTCCTATTCAAAATTCCAGGTAATTGTGGTGTTTGAATCAACTGACTGTAGAGTTGTACTGTTTAGAAAATATAGATCCTGTACCAAATAGACAACTCTTCCCTTGGTCTCATATGGAGGTTGACGTTTTAAAACACTGTGACTGAACCATTTTGCTACCGAGGCAAATCGACCCTATTAACAAGGAAGAAAACAAAGGCTCTCCCGTTTCTGTTTCCCTCAGACCATCAGTTGTGCTTTCTTCCTTCCAGGCTCATCCTCGCTGCCAACCGGGATGAATTCTACCACCGACCATCCAAGTTGGCTGACTTTTGGGGGAACAACAATGAGATCCTCAGTGGTGAGTCTTCACGGAAAGCCAGGGGCCCCACAGGGTCTTCATGATTCGTCAGATGACGCTCGGGCGTTGATGCAGACTTGTGCACGTGCAGACAGACAAGTTCCTCTGCAATGGGGTTCGGCCCTAAAGTCGGGGTCCAGGGCCAGAGTTGGGGTGGCAGCCCCCACATTGTCCCCACCGAGCCCCATCCCTGAAGGTCCTGGAAGACACAGTGGCCGCTCACTTCCCGGGAAAGGATCATGGTCTGTTGTTTCACATTTTACTTTTTAGGGCAGTAGTAGGTTACAGGACAATCACGCAGAAAGGAGTTGCCATCTGGCTTTGTTTTGCTGCGTCCGTTTGCTGGAAAGTGCACGTGAGTGGATGGGTGAGGTGCCAGCCCCCTCGCGGTCACCCGGGGCACCTGTGTGCCTGTCCCTGCAGCACACACGCTTGTATTGACGTCCGGTACCCCTCACCCAGCTGGCCTGAGTCGGGGGCAGGTTCTTGGCTGGGCATGTTCTAATGGGAGCTGGGCCTGGAGCCGCGTGCCCCCATGGGGGGCAGACACGGAGGGGACGGGAAGGCCTCCAGGCAGGGAGCTCACTGAGTCCACGGGGTCCTGCCAGCTTTGCCACTGCCTCCTGGGCCACCCCGGAGCTCCCCTTTCTCAGCCAGCCCACTCAGGGGCTCTCCCGGGCCCTGAGCTGCAGTAGGGCCTGGGGAGCGTGCCAGGTTGAATGTGTCCCTCAACAGAAGAAGTTCTCTGTCTTAATCCATGTCCCCGTGGGGGCGAACTCACATGAAAATCGGATCTTTCAAAGATGTTGTTTTCAGCTGAGGTGTGGCCCGCCGAGTCAGGTGGGTTTTCATCTGTTACTGGAGTCCTTTAAAAGAAGAAACCAGAAGCCAGGGTCAGAAATAAGCGGCAAGAAAAACAGAAGCTGGGAGCCAGTGGAAATTGGCCCCACGGATCGTGGTGAGCCAGCTCTGGAACCCTGCAAATCCTGAGAGAGAAGGCAGGGCTGTGGCCTCTAGCTCCGTGACTGTTTGCTAAATGGGGTTTATTTGGTTACACAGTTACAGTCTTAAGGCCATAAAGTGTCCAAGGTAACACATCAGCAATCGGGTCCCTTCACTGGAGGATGGCCAATGGCATCCAGAAAACCTCTGTCAGCTGGGAAGGCACGTGGCTGGCGTCTGCTCCAGAGTTCTGGTTTCAAAATCGCTTTCTCCTAGGATGTTCCTCTCTAGGCTTCAGCTTCTCTCCAAAATGTCACTCTCAGTTGCTCTTGGGGTATTTGTCCTCCCTTAGCTTCTCCGGAACAAGAGTCTGCTTTCAACGGCCGTCTTCAAACTGTCTCTCAGCTGCAGCTCCTGTGCTTTCTTCAAAGTGTCCCTCTGGGCTGTAGCAAGCTCGCTCCTTCTGTCTGAGCCTATATAGTGCTCCAGTGAACTAATCAAGGCCCCTGCTGAATGGGCGGGGCCACACCTGCATGGAAATTATCCAATCAGAGTCATCACCCACAGATGGGTGGGTCGCATCTCCATGGAGACAATCAAAGAATCACAGTCTAATCAACACTGATACATCTGCCCACACAAGACTGCATCAAAGATAACGGCATTTTGGGGGACATAATACATTCAAACCGGCACATTGTCTGAACCGACCGCATATGAGATTTGTCCGGCAACTGTGGCACCCGGGCGGGTGGGGGTCTGAAAGCTCTGCAGCGGATGTGCGATCAGGGATGGGTGATGGGGTTGCCATCAGCACCCGTGGGGAAGGAGGCTGGAACTGGCGGCTTGTAGGGAGAGCTGCTCCGAGGCTGGGCCCAGCCTAGATGCAAAGCCCGGTTCTCAGGGCTCTATGTCGGCTTCATCAGGTCTTGCATGGAGACCCCCAGGAATGCCTCAGCGTGCAGAGTGGGGAGGGGCTGGCGAGGAGACCCCCCCCACCTGAGGACTTGAAGCTCTGGGTGTGGTTAATGCAGAAGGTGAGGGGCTGGGGCCTTGTCCAGGAGCTGTCGGCCAGCACCTGAGGGCAGTGGGGGTGGGGGTCTCACCGTGGATCCCCCAGAGGTTGCAGGGTCGGGCCCACTGTGCTGTAGGGGCATGGCTGAGGAGAGCCACAGGGCTTGGCCAGGAACATTCCAGCCGTCCCAGGTTAGGGCAGAACAGAAGGGGGTCGTGGGGGAGTGAGCAGGTGGGATGGTCACTGCTGTGAGACGCCAGTGTGGGGTCTGGGGGGGGGTGGAGGCCGGCCCAAGGCTTGGGGAGCAGAGAGGATGAGGGACTGATGGGTGCAGGAACCA
The DNA here is from genome assembly GCA_004027775.1 of Bradypus variegatus. Taxonomy (NCBI): domain Eukaryota; kingdom Metazoa; phylum Chordata; class Mammalia; order Pilosa; family Bradypodidae; genus Bradypus; species Bradypus variegatus. Next base: position 2,746 of record PVKY010010599.1, read on the forward strand.
AAAACAAGAACCCCCCAAGTCAGGTGGGCAGGAGGCACCCTTGAGGCAGGGTTTCTGTCACTGGGGGGACGAGGCAAAGGGCTGCTTGGCTGTGACAGCTGCCTTGCTCCTTCCCCTCTGGCACTGGGCCATTGCCCTGCCCCTGAGTGAGGGGTGGTCCCGGCTGGGGTTCTCTCCTGCACGGAATCATTCACCCGCCATAGTGGTTTGGAGGTGACTGACTGGCACACTGACGTGGGCTGTGCCCGTTCCAACTGGGTCAGGGCTGCAAGATGCCAAGGCCCACATGTGCTTGCTCTGTCTGGCATCGCCAAATTGCATGAAAAGTTTTAGGCCAGTGGTTCTCAAACTGTCGTCCTTAGTTTTGGAAATACTTTGGTACTCCTTAGAAATGCAAGGCCTCAAATTTAGAAAAATGTTGGCTATTCCTTCAATTATTTTTTTCTGCCCCCATCCACTCTCCTTTCTTTCAGGGCCTCAGTTATATTCGTTCACTTGCCATCATCCCACACCTCAGTGATGCTCTTTTCAGTTTGGCAAACCCTCTCTTCTGTGTTACGTTTTTGATGGTTTCTATTGTGATGTCTTCAAGTTCACTGATCTTTTCTTTTGCAGTGTCTACTGTGCTGTTACTCCAATCCTGTGTGTTTTTCTCTTACACCTTGTAGTTTCCACCTCTAGAAGTTTCATTTGGGCCTTTTTTAAAAAAAGTATCTTCCTAACCTCTACTTAATGTTTTTAGCATATAAAGTACAGTTACAATAACTGTTGTAATGTCTTTGTCTGCTGATTCTGACATCTGTGTCCTTTCCGGATCAATTTCAGTTGATTGATTTATCTCCTCTTCATGGTGTGGCTTCCCCTGCTTCTTTGCATGCCTGGTAATTTTTGATTGTGTGCCAGACATTAGTGAGTTTTACCTTGTTGAGGACTGAATATTTTTGTGTGTTGATAAATAACGTTGAGCTTTGTTCTGGGGCTTTTAACATTTCTTATGTGGGTCTGGAACTGTGCCCTATTGAGGGCTAATTATTCTCACCCACTGAGATGTGATGTCTCTATAAAACAAAACCCTCCTGAGACTTTAGGAGTGTGTCGATTCTGTTGGTCATTTGGGGGGAAATGTCCCCATAATGACACTGGGCCTTCCATTGGTAGGAACACGGCTTTGCTCTCTCTTCGTTTAGGTGAACTTAACCTCACTCACGTTGCTTGTGGTTCTCAGTCTCTAGGGGTTATACACTTCTCATATTTTTCCCGAGTATTTTTTTTTAATTGTCCTAAGTGTTTTTTAAATGCTGTTATAAAAAGTATATTTCAGTTTTCATTTTCCAGTTCCGGCTACTATGTGGAATTTAAATTCTATAAAATTCACCTGTATCCTGTGACTTTGCTAAATTTACTTATTAGCTCTAGCAGGTTCTTTTTCTTTTTTTTGTTTGTTGATAGATTCCTTTTGGATTTCTCTCACAATCATGTCGTCTACAAATAAAGACAGTTTTGCTTCTTCCTTTTCTGATCTGTACCTCTTTTATTTCCTTTTCTGCCATAATGAGTTATTGTTATAGAAGTGATGTTTTAAATGAGTTAATTTCTTTTTTCCCCAGTCTTCAAGTACAGTCGTGATTCTTGACCAGGAAGATGCTGTCCGGTGGCTATCAGGGCCTCGCCAGCCGCGTTTGCGCTGCTGATGGCAACCCTGTCCCCCACGCAGGGCTTGACATGGAGGAGGGCAAGGAAGGTGGCACGTGGCTTGGCATCAGCACGCGGGGGAAGCTGGCGGCGCTCACCAACTACCTGCAGCCACAGCTCGACAGGGACACCCGGGGCCGAGGTACTGCCAGGGCAGGGCGGGGAGCGGACGGGGCAAGGGGCACGGAGAGCTGCCCACTCTTGCACCCTTGGCCTGCAGGGCCCCTCGTGGCGTTCGTCCGCAGCCCTGGCCAGTGCAGAGGCCTGCGGGGAGGCCCCTCAGGGGTCACCAGGGTGCTTACCGACCATGGTGCCGTCCCCAGCACACCCCGGTCGGCAGTGGGGGGCTCTCTGCCCAAGGTGCTCTAATGACTGGCTCCCGAGACCCCAGCTTTCAAAGAGTTTGTTGCAAAGAGCAAAGCAAGAGAGCAGGTGGCCTGTCGGCCCCAAAATCTGTCTCACGATCTGCAGTAACCAATAGTTTCATAGCATCAAAAGATGGGCAGGTTTTAGGATAATGAGCACAATGGCCCCAGATGGCGAGGTTAAGGTGATCTAACTGTTGAGCCTGCACACATTGATGACATGCTTAGTCATGGAACATATGTAAGAAAATGGCAGTCTTAATATGCTGGACATGATTTTTAATATTATAATAAGGTATTGGTGACTTGCAGGTTAAAGTCTAAGCTACTGTGCATGTCAGGCCACCCATTTAGGTCAGATCCAGCTTCGGTTATCAAGAGAACTTTGTACTTGGGATGGGTTTGCTGTGGGCTGACCCAGGACCCTTCTTTAATAAACGTTAGGGCTGTCTTTAGTGATCATAAGACATTAAAGTAAAAAAAAAAACTGGATAAATGGGTACAAGTGAAGGTCAGTCACAAGTTTTTGCAATCACAAGGGCACAAGATAAAGGCTATAGGATCATTATCAGAGATCAGGGCCGCTGGGTTATGGTTCAGAGATGTCAGGGATTTCTGTCTGTCTACTGCAATGGAGCAGAAAGTAAGAAGGAATTTCTGTGTAAAGATTCAGTCGTCATCGTCGTCCCCTAAACCCTTGCTCCCCAGTTACACAGGGCTCACGGGCACTCACCCCTGCTGGGCTGGTGGGTTCCCCTTGTCCAAGGACGGCTCTGTGCACGTGCTTTTCTCCCTGAAGGTTCTCTCCTGGCACTGGGTTTCCCTGTGTGCTTCTTAGGGAACAATCCAGAATGGACCCACGTAGGGTTTCGGGCCCACCCCGGCAGCTGGCTGTCGAGGCCTGGGCTCGGCTCACCCCAGTGCTCCCCGTGGACCCCCATGAGGGCTCCATCCTCCCAGGGACGGCCTGGGGAGGCAGGACCCCCGCAGCACCCCCAGGCCTCCGCTTCCCGCCCAGGTGAGCTGGTGACGCAGTTCCTGACGGGCGATGCGGACAGCTTGTCCTACCTGCGGAAGGTCTCCTCGGAAGGTCACCTGTACAATGGCTTCAACCTCATCGCGGCCGACCTGAGGTGGGGGCAGCGGGGAGGGGGGAGGGTCTGCCGCCTGCTGTCCTCCCCTTGGGACCCCCGCAGGGCCGGCTGTGCTCGCTGGGAGGTGGGTGGGTGGGGTCCTCACAGGCCTGGCTGGCTGCCAGCTGGGCCCCTGGGGTTGGGCCATGGGGACGTCCATGAGCGATGGGTGAAGGGGGCTGGGGTCACCTGGGCATGGCCAGGTGGGGGGCTGGGGGGGCCTGTTCCCGAGGACCAGGCATGAGGGGCTTCTCCCACCCGGGTGGGGTGGCCAGGGATGGAGGGTCCCGGGGGAACAGGAGAGGCCGGGGCCTGTGTGGCTGGAGCCTTGAGAGCCCCCACACTGGGGGAAGACTTGGGGGGGAAATCAAGAACTGAAGATGCAGTGTCAGGGCCGGGGGTCCCATGGGGGGCTCCCGGACCCCCACACCCCTGTTCCATGCACTGATTTGTCCTGAAGGCTTGGGGACGGCCCCTCCAGAGGAGCTGCTCCATGTTTCAGCATGGGCCTGGGGGGCTGCACGCCTGCCCCCCCTTGCTCTAAACCATCCTGCAGCCCCCACTTGGTGCTGGAGATGGAAACAGGGCCTGGGTGCCTTATTTGGGGGCCCCTTGGAAGCCCCCAGCCCCGAGCCACCAAGTTGGAGACCACACTGGGGTGGAGGCTGCAGGTGGGTGCGGGTGCCGTCCCTCGGGGTCTGGGGTGCTGGACGGGAGCCCAGGGGAGTGGGGGGCTGGGCCCTTACCCTGCTGCCAGTTCACGTGCGAGGTCGGCGCCCCCTGACCTCGGTCCCCATCCCTCTCCTTGCAGCACTGCGAAGGGAGACGTCGTCTGCTACTACGGAAACCGCGGGGACCCCGAGCCCGTCGTCCTGGATCCAGGTGGGCGAGCCACGGCGGACGGTGGGGGTGACGCTGCCCCTGCCCTCTCCCTGCCCGAGCCCAGCCCTTCACTTCCCGGGACTGTACCTGAAGGCCGTTTGTCCCGCGGCCCCCGGAGTCTCCCCCATCACCTTCACCCTGTTCCTGCGCAGCCGGAGATGCACCCGCCCTGGACACCCACCATGCACCCAAGGCCTGGCTGTGCCCCCTTCTCTGTGCCCACCTCCTCTGTACCCACCTCGCAGAGCCTCCTGCCTTCCAGGCACAGGGTCCACCAGGCACAGCCGTCCCTCCCAGGGCCTCCGGGGCTGTCCTTGCCCGGCTGCTCGCCTCTGCCCTCCCTCCTGCCCTCCTCCATGTCACATTTGTGCCCACCCCAGCAGCCCCCTGTCCATCCCCGACTCGCTCAGGGGCTGCCTTCTCCCACTGTGGGCACTTCCAGGGTCTGTATCTCATGGGCCCAAATTGGCTGGGGGTGTCACCTGGGGCACATGAGGGCTGTGCCCCCCGCCAGCCCACTCTGCACCCAGGGACCCCAAACGCAGAGGAAGTGGGGGGCAGCCGGGCTCTGGGATCCCTTGGACCCCTGGGAGGGCATTGCCCCCCACACCTGTCCCCTTACCAGTTGACACCTAGCCCACCCCAGGACCGTGCCCCCCAGGTCCAGCTCGGAGTAGTTCAATTATAGGCATTCTTTGTGTCTTCTGGATATTAATCCCTTATCAGATACATGATTTGCAAGTATTTTCTCCTGCTCTGGGTTTTTGTTTTTTTTTTTCACTTTCTTGATGGTGTGCTTCGAAGCATAAGTTTTTAATTTTGATGACATACTTAATTTATCTATTTTGTCTTGGCTGCTCCTACTTTTGGTGTGATCCGGGTCCTGAGGTTTTCTCATACGAATTCTTGAAGAGTTATATCATCAGGTCTTTCGATTAGGTCTTTGATACATTTCGAGTTAATGTTTCCTTATGGTGTGAGATTGGGGCCTAACTTCATTCTTTTGCAAATGGATATCCGTCCCGGCACCGTTTGTTTGAAAAGACTGTTCTTTCCCCTTTGAAAGTACTTGGTGGCCTTGTCGAAAATCACTTGGCCAATGGACACTCGGGTTTATGGGTGTTCTTTCGATTCGATTCCATTCCCGGACCAAACAATTACTGTGGCTTTGTTCCAAGGGATGCAGTAAGCTTACTTATTTTGATGACTTTGATTTACTTTGATGACTGTAGCTTTGTACTAAGTTTGAAAAATCCTCCAGTATTTTCTTCCTTTTCATGATGGTTTTGGCTATCCAGGCTGTTCTAGTTTGCTAATGCTGCTGGAATGCAAAACACCAGAGATGGATCAGCTTTTATAAAGGGGGTTTATTTGGTTACACAGTTACAGTGTTAAGGCCATAAAGTGTCCAAGGTAACACATCAGCAATCAGGTACCTTCACTGGAGGATGGCCAATGGCGTCCGGAAATCCTCTGTCAGCTGGGAAGGCACGTGGCTGGTGTCTGCTGTAAGTTCTGGGTTCAAAATGGCTTTCTCCCAGGACGTTCCTCTCTAGGCTGCAGCTCCTCAAAAATGTCAGTCTCAGTTGCTCTTGGGGTGTTTGTCCTCTTTTAGCTTCTTCAGAGCAAGAATCTGCTTTCAGCGACCATCTTCACACTGTCTTTCATCTGCAGCTCCTGTGCATTCTTCAAAGTGTCCCTCTGGGCTATAGCAAGCTTTGTCCTTCTGCCTGAACTTATATAGTGCTCCAGTAAACTAATCAAGGCCCCTGCTGAATGGGCGGGGCCATGCCTCCATGGAAATCACCCAATCAGAGTCATCACCCACAGTTGGGCAGGGCCACACCTCCATGAAAATCATCCAATCAGAGTCATCACCCACAGTTGGGCAGGGCCACACCTCCATGGAAATTATCCAGTGAAAGATATCGCCCACAGCTGAGTGATCACATCTCCACAGAAACATCCAATCACAAGTCTCCAACCCAATCAACACCGATACATCTCCTGCTCACACAAGACTGCATCAAAGATAATGGTGTTTTCGGGGACATAATACATCCAAACCAGCACAGAGGCCCCTTGCAATTCTGTATGAATTTGAGGATCTGCTTTTCCATTTCTGAAAAAGGGGTCATTGGAATTTTGATAGGGACAGTATGGAATCTGTAGATTGCTTTGGAAAGTATTGACGTCTTGATAACAATATTGTCTTCCAATCCGTAAACACATCATGATGTCTTCCACTCACTTAGATAGTCTTCAATTTTCAACAACATTTTATAGTTTTCGGTATATACACCTTGCACCTCCTTGTTTAAATTTATCCCTAGGTATTTTATTCTTTTAGATGCTATTGCAAATGGAACTGTTTTTTTATTTCCTTTTCGGATTGTTCATTGCTGGTGTATAGAAACCCAACTGATTTTTACATGTTCCTCTTGTACCCTGAAGCTTTGCTGAATTTGTTTATTAGCTCTAGTAGCATTATCATTGATTTTTCAGGACTTTCTCTATATGTAGGATCATTTCGTCTGCAAACAGTGAAAGTTTTACTTCTTCCTTTCCAATTTGGATGCCATTTATTTTTCTTGCCTAATTACTCTGGCAGAAACTTCCAGAACAATGTGGAAACAGCGGTGGTGGCAGGGGGCACCCTTGTCTTACTCTTGACGTTAGAGGAAGAACTTCCAGGCTTTCACCATCGAGCATGATGCTGATTGTGGGTTTTTCATAAACACCCTTCATCACGCTGAGGCAGTTCCTGTCTATTCCTAGTTTGCTGAGGGTTTTCACGAAAGGGTGTTGGGTTTTGTCAAATGCCTTTTGTCTGCTCCTGTTGAAATCGTCCTGGGTTATGGCTTCTTCCTTCAGTCTGTTAAGATGTGTGTTTCATTGATTGACAGACACGTGTGGAACCACCTGGCTTTCCTGGGATATACCCAGTCACTCGTGGTGAATAATCCTTTTAACGCACTGTCGAATTCAGTTTGCTAGTATCTTGCTGTAGATTTTTGCAATCGTATTCTTAAGGGATATTGGTCTGCAGTTTTCTTTACTTGTGATTTCTGTTTGGCTTTGGTGTGGAGGTGAGGCTGACCTCATGGAACGACTCAGGTAGCGTTCCCTCCTCTTCACTGTTTTGGAAGAGCTTGACAAGGGTTGGTGTTTAAATGTTTGGTAAAGTTCACCAGTAAAGCCATCAGGCCCTGGGCTTTTTTCCTTTGTTGCGAAGTTTTTATTACTGATCCAATTTCTTTACTTCTTTGATCGAATGAGCCTTCCTTTTCCTTGAGGGTCGGTTTGGGCATTTTGTTTCTTGGAATCTGCCCCCATTTCATCTGGGTATCTAATCTGTTGGGGTACAGCTGTCCATCACCCTCTCATCATCCATCTTATCCCTGTATGTTGGTAGGACTATCCCCACTTTTATTTCTGATTTTAGTGATTTGTATATTCTCTATTTTTGTCAGTCTAGCTAAAGATTTGTCAATTTTGTTGATCTTTTCAAAGAAGCAATTTTGGGTTTTATTGACCCTCTCTATTTTGGTTTTATTGACTCTGTCTATTGTTTTTCTCTTCTCTGCTTTTTATTTAAAATAACAGCTTTCTTGAAATTTAACTCACATACCATGCAATTCACTCAAAGTGCTCAATTCAGTGGCTTTTAGTATATTCAGAGTTTTGCAAGCATCACCACCATCAATTTTAGAGCTTTTTCATCATCTCAGAAAGCACCGTGTACCCATTAGCAGTCTCTCCCTGTTCTGTCTTCCCCTCCAGCCTTGGATGACCTCTCAGCTAGTTTGTCTCCGTAGACTTGCCTCTTCTGGACATTTCATATAAATGGAGTCATATGATATGTGTTCCTTTGTGACTGGCTTCTGTGTCACCCAGCTTCATGTCTTCAGGATTGACCCATGGTTCAGCATCTACCGTTACTTCACTTCTTTTTATGGCTGAATAATATCTCATTTTGGGATAGACCACATTTTGTTTTACTGTTTATGAGTTGACGGACATGTGGGTTATTTCCATATCTTGGATATTGTGAGTACAATTTTTGTGAGTACATTTTGTGGGTACATTTTTGGACAAGTGTTTGTGTGGATGTGTGTTTTCATTTCTCCTGGGGATACACTTAGGAGTGGAACTTGGGGGTCATATGATAACTCTCTGTTTAACGTTCTGAGAAACTATCGAGCTGTTTTCCAAAGTGGCAACACCATGTTCCATTCCTATCAGGATGCACAAGGTTTCCAATTTCTCCACATCCTCGCTGATGCTTGTTGTTTCCCATGCATTTTATAACAGCCGTCATAGTGGGTGTGAAGTGGTACCTCATTTTGGTTTTGACGTGCATTTCCCTAATGGCTAATGATGTTAAGCATCTTTTCCTGTGTTTATTGGTCATTTGTGTATCTTTTTTGGAGAAATATCTATTCAAGTCCTTTGCCCCTATTTTAATTGGGTTGTTTGTCTTTTTATACTTTGTCTAACTTTAATTTGGTTGTTTGTAGGTATTTATATATTCTGGATTTGTATCCCTTATCAGATATATGGTTTCCAAATATTTTTTTTCCTGCCTGTGGGTTATCTTTTCACTTTCTTGATGGTGTTTTTTTAAAAATTAATTTTATTTTCAGACATTCCATATCTGCTAATTAATTGATGGTGTGTTTTGAAGCACAAAAGCTTCTAATTTTGACGCAGTCTAACGATTGCTCTGTACCTCTTGTACCACATCTAAGAAACCACGGTTTGACCCAGGGTCACAAAGATTTTCACCTCTGCTCTCTTTTAAGAACTTCAGCATTAGCTTGTCCATGTAGGTCTTGGATTCAGTGTGAGTCACCTTCTGTGTGTGGTGTGAGAGAAGGCTCCAGTTCGCTCTTGGCAGGCGACTGTCCAGCACAATCCCCGAACCGTGTTCTCCCGGCTCCTAAAAGGAGCCCGTGGCAGCCACGTGTCATCTGAGCTTTCCACTTGGGGACAAACCCACCCTTTCTCTGGTCACCCTTGTGTTAACCGGATTCGTGAACGCTCTGTGGGGTCCTCGACCTGAGCATCCAGCCCAGGGTCCTCTGTGGCCCCGAGATCCTGGCCCTCCACCCGGTGCCCGCGCCTGCCAGATGGGCTGGCTTCCCATGCAGTGTTCTCCCTGCCTCGTGCTCCCATCCCCGCACCCCTCACCTTGCAGGTGCGCCTGCACCTGCTGCTTTTTTCCTAGAAAGCGAGAGCGTGGGGAGTGAGGTGCTGGGGCTGTGGAGTGGGGTGGGTCTCCTATTTGATTTGGGTTCCTTGGCTCTGCCCAGCTGAATCTCAGTGGTTCATGCCCCCTCAGTCCGCCCATCACGGTCTCCCCAGGCGCCCTCTTTGCTGAGTGCCCCCTCCCTGCCGCGCGTGCAGATGTGTCGTGGGCGCGCGTGTTGCAGGGGCCGGGGGCGCGCGGCGGGCCCCCGGCGCTGACCTGGCCGGGGCATCTGCCGCCTGGGTGGGCTGGCCCAGCTGAGCGCCCCCCGCAGGCACCTACGGGCTGAGCAACGCGCTGCTGGAGACGCCCTGGAGGAAGCTGTGCTTCGGGAAGCAGCTCTTTCTGGAGGCGGTGGAGCGGGGCCAGGCGCTGCCCAGGGACGCGCTCATCGCGCGGCTGCTGGACGTGCTCAACAACGACGAGGCGTGAGCGCGCGGAGGGGGGCGGGG
>PVKY010010600.1:0-12475 GCA_004027775.1 Bradypus variegatus
GGTGGGAAGGAGACAGGGCGATGGGAAGAAGGAGAGAGGAAGACAGAGGACAGGCAAGAGGGAGATTGGGGGTGAGAGAGCGGGGGTGGGGGGAGAGAAGGAGAGGGGGCTTTCACCAGGCCCAGGACGGGGGCTGCCAGTCCCGGAGCATCGCGCACACGGTCCCCCGCGCCTGCCCTGCCTCTGCCTCTCCTGAGTGTCCACCTCTGGCTTCAACAGTGCAGCTCATGCAGGGTTCTCGGCATGCAAAACACAAGAGGGACAGGGTGGGGGGAAGGGCGGGAGGGCGCTGGAAAGGAGGGGACACCAGGACGGGCACCCGGGGGGGCTGGCATTGCCCCCTGGGGGGGTGCTGACGATTCCCAGCAGAGAGACAGAGAGGGCAGGCGCCGGGAGGCCGGGCCAGGACCAGCCCAGCAGGCCGGGCCCCCCAGCGTGTGGGGTGGGCAAGGGGATGGAGGGGGGCACACGGCACACAGATGGGGGTGGGGGTGGGGGCAGGGCGGGACAACGGAACTCAAAACTGAACCGAAGAAAGGCAGGAAAAACAGAAATAAAAATCAAAATCCACAAATGTCATTAGATACCGAAATCAAAAACAATGTCTGATCTTCTGGGGGAACTGACATTTTCTGTTAATATTTTTCTTTCTTTGTTTTCCGGCCCTGCAGAGAGCTGTGGAGCTGTCAGTAGCACCCAACTGTCTTTCTGTTTCTCTCTTTTCTTTTTTTCTTTCTTTTTTTTTTAAGTTCTGATTTTTAAGTCCCTCTTGGTTAACGTCCACTTACCAATAAAGTGGCACTTCCTCCTTTAGTAGGTAAGGTGTGTAAGAGAAGGGAAAAGTGTGGTAGCATAAGTTCATCATTAGATTCACAAAAATGCAAGAGAGATAGAGAGAGAGAGAGAAAAACGCAACCACCCCATTCTAGGCCTCAGAGGAGGTCATGCCAACAACTCTGGAGGAAGGACTGGCAGCGCCTCAGGCCTGAGCAGCCACCAACGTGGTGACCACTAGATAGAGATGTCAAATGTTTTTCCAAAAATGGAGTTAGGACACGAGGATTGGGATACAGAAAACCAGAAAGGGCACCTGGTACCGTTCAAAGGGCCCTGGCTGGGAACCAGGGGTCTGAGCCTGCCACTACCTCGCTAAGTGACCCTGGCCAAGTCACTTCCCCGTTCTGAGCCTCAGTTTCCCCATCCACAAATGAGAGTGTTGGACTCGGCTTCCTGAAGTCAAATATTCTAGGATTCTCTGCCTGCCCCTGAGCACCCTCTCCCACCGCAGCCCCCCACAGACCTGACCCCTGCTCCTCTCCATAGGTCTCCATCTTGTAACAGTTGATGGCGCTTGTCTCACTTGTCTGTTTATAGGCCAGCCCTTCAACCCCAACTTGACTTTCAGCACCTCCAGGATAAATTTGGTGTCGGATTCAGCTCTGTCACCTCAGTTTCTACAGTTTCTATCACAGAACTTTCTTGTTGCTGGGAAGGGAAAAATGTCCTTCCAAGGAACAGAGCTAAGCCAGGGAGTCCTAGAAGAGGGGCTGGGGTGGGTCTGACCAAGCTCTTTCCAAAAGCTCCTTGGATGAGAGGACAAAATGAGCTGTCACCCCCTCGGGGCAACTTGCTGCCAGGTGCTTCCCGGGTGCTTCCTTCAGGGGGCAGGCTGGTGCTGACTCTGCAAGCCTGGATCCAACCTGGGCAGGAAGGTAGAGCCAGGAGCTCAGCCCCATTGGTGGAAAGGCACAGCCAGCTTGTGATTGGTGGCTGAAGCAGCCAGTGAACACCAGCCCCAGCACTGCGAGCAGCTGCCCAAAGCCAATGGGACCAAGAACTCCTCTCCCAGGAGAGTCTGGTTCTTCATTTGGGGCCGAGGCAGGCTTAAGTGGTTGAGTAGGTATTACCTGGTATTGAGGTCCCCTAGTCCTCTCCCCCTGACTCTCCTGATCACCAGCTCACCCCTCTCCTAGGCTAGGAGAGATGGAGAGCAGGTTGTTCAGCTATGGCCCTTCTGAGATAGCAGTTCCATTCTCAATAGGTATCACCAGGAAACCCTCAGTCCCCTAAAGCATGGCCCCTCCACCCTAGTAGATGGTGAGCACTCACAACTCCCAAACTCCAGCTCTAGGTTCTGTCATGCAGTATTCTCATCCCTCCAAGGGAGGTAAATGAGAAAGAGGTCTCCAGGATCCTTGAATTTCCAGTTTCTGCCTTATGCCCTGGGTTGTCAAAGGGTATAGAATGAACAGACACTGGGTGGGGAAAGGGGAGCCCAGGGAGCCAGCACATAGCACCCTGTCACCCAAGGAGTTGCTGTACCCTTCCTTCCTTCAAGTCTTTGCTTGCTTCTTTTTTATCAGGGGAGGCAGCAAGACAAGCGGGCAGAGTGCTGAACTTGGGAATCAGGACCTGGATGTGAATCCTGACTCCAGCCCAGAATCTGGGTCTCTTCTTCCCACTGTCTCTGGCTGGGAGTGAGATGGGAGGGTTAGGAACAAAAATGGTCTGGGGGAAGGATGCTCCCCCCATCATGTTGCTGCCCCAACCATTCAGGTCCAAGACTCCAAGATTCTGGGCTTCAGGTCTCCTGTACTGACCAGGACACTGCCCACCTGGCACATCCTGAAGTCCAAGCTCTCCCCATCTCTTCCCTCTCTCTCTTCCCTGCTTGGTCAACTGTCCCACCACAGCCCAAGGTGATAGTAAGTGGCAGTGTGGAATCACTGAGCTCAGCCCTGATGCTGGTTGGCTGTAGGACCATAGGTGACCTAACTCTGGGGGCCTCAGTTTCCCCATTGGGAAAAATGGGGATAATTGGGTCTTTGAGGGTGGGCCTGTATAGAGGTTGGGAGGTTTTCATGAGTCCCCTCATAGACCAATAGGTTCAGAACGGGGTCAGGTGGAGCAGGAAGGTCTGGGGTCCCATGGAGAGCCCCCCCACCCCATGCTAGGATGGAGAGGATGGGAGGAAGGTGCTGCTGGGTAGGGTGGCAGATAGAGCTTTCCTTTGAAGGGGATGGGAACTTGTAGGACCAATTTCACTTCTTTTTCTCCCCATCCCTTCAAAACCCTAGAGAAAGGGTCACCATGAGCCTGCCACCAGGGGAAAGCCTTGTCCTCTGCTTGGCTGAGTGTCATTCTTCCCAGGAATCAAGGGAAGATCCAAGCCCAGAATCCATGGGATTTCATAACTGGACATGACTGTGGTGGTCAGAGACCATTCAAATCTCTCCTCCAAGAAGTCTGCTTTTCTGTAGCACCTGCTCCTGCTCCTCTTGCCTGGAACATCCCCCTCCCACCCCCAACTCACAGCCGGGCTAATGCCTATTATGCTCATAGCCCCACTAACCTCAGCTCAGTGGTTGCCTCCTCCAGGAAGCCTCTCCTTACTGCCAGGCTGAGTTAGGTGTGCTCTCTAGGATCCCACAGAACCCTGTGCTCCTTCATTCAATATGGAGCTCCCAGAGTTCTACATCTGAGATCTCCCCCCTTGTCATTTGGAGTAATCGTTCTAGGTCCTCCAGCCTGGGAAGTGGGGGCTGCCTCTCTCCTGGCATGGACAGGTGTGTGCGTGAATGACGGGACCCCATCTGCCTCTGAGCCTGCTCGCAGGAGCCCCTCGGAGACTTGGTACCACTTGCTGCCTGACATTTTCCCCCTTTGCTCATGTAAGAAATTGTTGAGGGTCAAGGGGAAAAGGCAACAGAAGAGAGTGGCAAGGGATGGTGTGCTCACCAGCTCCTGGTACTTGTAAGGACAAGGACAAGTAACCATCTTTCTGGGATCCTTTACCCTTGCTTCCCCCCAGGGCTCAGACCACCCCCCCATTTGAGGACTGTACTTCTGGCTCCTTGGTCAAATCAGATTCTCCTTAAGGGTGGGGCCTCCCCGCCTCCCATCAGTGGGACAGAGTCTCCCTCTGAAGAACAACTTCCTGGTCTGCCTTCCCAGCACCTCCCAGGGTTGAGAAGAATGTTCTGGGGGTGGGTGAGCACCCTGGGACTTGCCCCTAGGGTAACCCCTGGTGGGGGGAAGTGAGGATGAAGAGCTGAGTCTTCCCTCTGCAAAGCTGAGAACCCAGCTCCCATAGGCCTCATGAAGGTTTGGATGACAAGCTTCCATAGCTGCTCCCAGGCAGGGCAGGAACAGTTTCAAGGGGTAGGGACGATGAGGTGTGATCCCCGAGGGCCCTACCCCTGACAATGAGGACAGTGTGGCTGGATGAGCACTGAGCTAGGGGTCCCAAGTGGTGCCAGGACCTGGGCCTGGGCCTGCCCCAACAGCTTGGGGGACCCTAACCCCTACTGACTGTCCCCTCTGAACCATTCTGCACCAAAGGACCATATGAAGCTGCTCAAATTCAGAAGACAGGAAGGGCACTGGGGGACAGAGGGAGCCCCTGTCTGGGCTGGGTGTTGGGGGAGAGCTCAGAGCCCTAAGCCCCAGGTTGGGGGGGCAGTGAGCTGAGTCCACTGCAGCCCCCAAATCACCCCACACAGACTTTGCTGAGTAGGCTCTTTAAGTGCAGCATCTGATCCTGGCCAGCTCACTCCCGCAGTTAAACTACCATCACACCCAGAAGATGAAGCAGTGGTTCAGCCCTGGCACCGGCTGCTGCCCTAGAACCCTGCCATGGGCTCCCTACAGCTCTGTCCTCCTGCCAGGGAAGAAAGAACCCATGAAAGCCCACAGCTCGGCTTGTCCCAGAAGGCTGCTGGGGATGAGACGGGGGGCTCTTTTCTTGTGCCTGACCTCATCCAGAACTTTCTCCAGGCTCTTGGGCCCAGCACAGGCCTCTTCCACCACTGCCTACTGCCCAAAGGGGCCCTGTGAGGGCCAGTGGGATGACCAAAGCTGGCAGGGGTGGGGGGCAAGGGGGCTTAGCAGCTACTCCAGACAACAGAAATCAAATTGGCTCAACCGCAGCATACACTTCAGGAAGGACACATGAAAGTTGGAACGCTAAATCACACAGAAATGCATTCGGACAACAAAATGAGAAAGAGAGGGAGGATGGGGAAGGGGTGGCAAGGAAGAAAGAGGGGCAGGGAAGTGGAAGGGAGAGAAGAACCAGAAGAGTTGTTGGGAAAGGCAAGAAAACCAAACGACAAACCAGGAAACACAGCTTTGCAGTTCATTTGGAGAAAATGCAAGTTACAAATGAGTAGTCACTAAAATAAAGAGAGAAAGGGGAAGGGGATAAAACCAACCAGAGTGCGATTGAGAGAAAGAGAGAGAGGGAAAACCACATTCAAACCAAGCAGAGTGGCAGGGCTTATCTGGAGATGGGAGCGAGCGAGCGCACAGCTGAGCTGGCAATACCTACCTTCTCAGTGGTCAGGGACAGGAATGCAATAATAAAAAAGAAAAGAAGGTCTCCGCATTGGGAATGCAGAATGGGGACAAGACAGCGACTCTAAACTGCACTGCCCCTTGGAGCTGGCAGGTGGGCAGCCAGCGCAGCTTTCCCTGGCGTCCCAGGCATGGGAGGGGGCTCTCGCCCAGCCATTTCAGTTTGCCTTTTTTTTTTTTTTTTAACCACAGGCTCCAATAGCCAACTTTCCTTAATTCTTTAAACACAGAAAACCTTCTGAGGGCATGCAGGAAGCAGCTGATGGAAGCAGAACCACAGGGTGGGCTAACAAGGGGCTGGCAGCGAGGGGGGAGGCCCATGTCAGGGGAGAGAGATGGAGAAGGGGGAGATAGCGCCAGAGACACAGAAAGAAATAGGGAGAGAGGGAGAAGGAGAAACAGAAAACAGACACAAAGGCAGGAGGAGAGAGAGAATGGTAGACCCAGACAAAAGAAGAGAGAAAAGCTGTTTAAACGAGGCCAGAGCGGACGGATGGGGTGAAAGGGGAACTGTGTATTTAAAAGGGAAGGCAACCACAGGTTCAATTTGGAGGACTAACCCCATCTCAACTCAACCCCCATTCCCACTCCCCTGGATTCAACATCATTCTCAGCAAAATTAATCCTTCTTGTCTCCTGGCTTTGCCCTGGGAAACAAGAAAGGCATCCAGGAAGAAATGTCAAGATGTCCCCTCTTGTTCTGACTCCCCCGCTCCTTCCCTGGGGGTGGGCAGGGGAGGAGGCCTGGGATGAGGCAGGCCAGGGGGTGCCGTGGGCATCTCTCCCGGGGCTTGCCTTGGGCTGCTTATTATGGGATAAAATTTGGGCCCAAGGCCGAGACCCAAGAAAGCCCTGGGAGCCTGGCTCTCCCACGGGCCTTCTCTGCCATTCTCGCAGAATAGTGCCACCTCCGAGGAACAGTTCTGGTCCTAGGGACAGCTGGGGCCAGGACAGGTGGCCTCGTGCCTCAGACTGTGGCTTCTGCACATCCTTTCTGGCCAGTGTGCTGGGCCTTGGGGTGGGGGGCAAGGCTAGCACCCGTCTGTGCTGCTGGGGCCTGGAGGGAGGCCAGTGAAGGCACAGAGGAGATTGGAGAGGACGTGTCACCTGACACTTCCTGTTCAGCATCCTGTTCTTCCACCCCAAACTGACCTTGATCAACTCTCCTCCCGCTCCGTGCCTCATTATTTCCCCCATAGGTTTATGATCTGTGCAGGCTGAGGGTTCCCTGAATTGTTGAATCAGCCATCGTGTAGAGTGGGCTTGACAACTTGGGGCCCACCCGTGCCCCAGCCTTTCCGTGTGGACAGACCCCAGTGCCAGGGAGCTGCGAGTGCTGGGAGCATGCCAGAGACCTCTGGAGGGGTGCATCAGCATCCACCTCCCAAATCCTCCTGCCCCTGCTCGGGGCTCCTGGGGGATGCCTGCCGTTCAGCCCCCTCTCCACATCTTGGGTGTGGCTGGGGGTCTTGAGGTCAGAGGGTCAGGGCCTGCTTTTGGATCTACCTCTAAATAGCTGTGTGACCTTGAGCCTTCACTTGACCTCTCTGTGCTGCAGACCTTCTGAGCGGCAGGACCCAGAAAGTCCTCTGGGGTTCAGTCTGGCCTGGCATGGGACAATAAAGAGATGTGTTGAGGACCATCACTCCGGTGACGTCAGTCTCAGCACCAGGATGGCACCCTTCTTTTGTCTGGAGAGTCTGGCTTTGAGGCCCTCCCCTAGCTGAACCCAATCTGCCGCCTTCAACCCTCTCTGCCATAGCCTCCTGGTGAGCTGGGGCTGACCTGGTGGGCAGCCTACCCCCATCCCACCCAGATGCCGGGTCCTTCTCATCCATGTCATAGTAGGCCCCCAAGAAGTTCCCTGGGTGACATGGGACAAGTCTCTTTTCCTCCTGGGTCTCAGCTTCTCTCTAAGATTCACCTGGAAGCACAGGTGGGCACTTTAGTTCATTTGAGGGCCGAGGCAGTCCCAGCATGCCCTGGGGTTGAGGAGCAGGCTGGCTGCTGCAGCTGATTTGGTGGGGGGTCATTTCTTTTTAGAGTTACCTTCCCTTTTAAATTCTGATTATATTGGGGAAAAAAAAGTATATAGAGATATGTATGTGATTAATGTTCACTTGAAATTCAAAAACCATCTCTGAATTTAGGAGGAAAGGTTTGTTCCCACCGTAACACGCACAAAAGCAAAATTCTAGAACAACATAGAAGATAGAAAAAAAAAAACAAGAGAGATAGTTTGCATTTCTTTACATTACAAAAGGAAGAAAAAAATAAGAAACGGAAATACAAATAAAAACAAAATACCAGGAAAAGTTACGTAAATTTCCCCACCCTCTTCCCTTGCTGGCTAAACAAGAAATGGAATCACAATATTACCACGTTTCAAATGGGCGGCTAAAAAACAAACAAAAACATAGACGGGGTTAAAAATTGTTGAGCTTTTCTTTTTGCGTTTGTTTCTCTCTCTTTTTTTTTTTTTTCAAAAATAGCGTCCAAGTATACCACCCCCAGGATTTTTCCCAAAGACATTTCTTGTTACTTAGACAAAGTCTTTGACACCCCCCACCGCCCTCTCACCTCCCTGGAGCTGAGCCAGAACTAGCCTCATTTGACAACTCAGAACGTCTTTGCAGGGGCCGGGTGGAGGCAGGGAGGCTGAAAGACTGAATGCTCTTGGGTCCCAGCTCTTCCTGGGGTCAGGATGTGGGACCAATGCTTTGTGAAAGGAGTGACAAAGTACAGTCCCTTAGACAACTCCCCCAGGGAAGTGCCAAAACGGAGTCCCACTCTGGGAGGGAGACAAGATTTGGGTGCTGCCGAGGCTTCCTTCCCGAGGCCAGAGGCTAAGGTCCCCATCTTTGCCTGCTTTCTTCTGGGGGTGTTGCCTGCTACTGTAGCCATCTGGTCTGCCCATGCCCGGGGTCCTGGGGAGGGGGTGTGGGGCTCAGCCCTCCAGGGCTGGGGGTGGGTGGGGACAGAAGTGGGAAGGGGCCTCCTTTGAGCCCTGGCTGGGGCTCTTTGCCTCTCAGGAGGCCCCAAGAGGACACGAAGCAGGAAGATGTGAGGGGGTGTTTGGGGCGTTGTGTTCCAAGTCTCCGGGCTCATGGCGGGGGGCAGTGCTCCCTTTTGGGTTTGCCTTAGTCGGGCCGTCATCTCTGGTGCCAGAAGCCCGGCCCAACACCAGTCCCTGCAACTTCTGAGTGCCAGCTCCCACCCCCAAGACGGATTTGGGGCACTGGTGTGTGATCCACTCTGGGGAGCCCAGGAGCCTGGTGCCCTGTCCATGTGGGGCAGCCTAGACACAAGTGATGTCCTTAAATAGAAGTTAACCTTGAGACTGAGAGCCTTTTGCCAGCTGCCCTTGGCTTTCCCCTCTGGGGCCGTGAGGAAGGGTGTTTGAGAAAAGAAAGGGAGTGAAAGGAAACAGCCAAAAATCAAAATGAAACTGACCAACACGTACATGTTTGCTGCTGAGACCTCCCTGCTGAGGCTTCTGGAACAGTGTGCGGGTCTCAGGGGGAACCCACAAGCCTCTGCACCCCATGCCCCTATGACCCCCAAGAGCCCCCGCCAGCACTGCAGCTCCCTTCCCCCAACACACACACACCCAGGGCCTCTAGGATCACAAGATGTGGGCCTCCCTCGAGGCCTGGGGTGCCCCCCACCCTGGGCCAGCCCATCCAGCTGGGGAAAGGCCTAGAAGCTGTCTCCTCTGCCAGCGCCTACCATTCCCCAGGGGCCTGTGGGTCTCCTGGAGGGATGGGTGGGGAAGGCTTTAGGGGCAGTTTGGGGGTGAAGTTTCTGAAGGAGCAATGGGCTCAGTCGGAGCAGAAGCCCAAGGGGGTGCCTTAGGAGGGGTGAGCCGTGGGAAGTGGACCAGGCAGGTTTGAGACGTCTGTCCCAGTGTGAGCAGCGTCAGAGATGTCGGGCAAGGGCAGATTCTCCTTGGAGCGTGGGTTTAGAAATGCAGCTCTGTGGCAGCAAGGAGACAGGGAGGGGGCAAAAAGAGGGGGAGGAGCCTCGTACGGCGGTTGAGGGAGGGAGGAAGCTCAGAGAGGGGAGGGGTCTCAGAAGGGGGAAAGGGCTTGGTGAGGGGAGGGAGGCTCAGGGCCCAAGGGATCCCCAGGGGAGATCCTGTCTCTTAAATCCTGCTCCTGACTGCACCCCTGCCAATGCCCTGGAAGCCCGCTCCCACCCAATACGCCCGGGGCGGGGTAAGGAGACCTTTGCTCCCCCTACTCCTAGATCTGTTCCCAACTGGCTCAGGGCCCCCATGGTCAACCCCTCTCCAGTCTTCAGTTTGCCAAGCTCAAGGGTGGCCCAAGCCTTCAGGCCCCCGTAGCCCTGACCCCTGTGGCACCGCGGGGCGGAGCACTCGCCGCCCCCTGCTTCTCCGGCGTCGCGGCCCCAGACCCAGCACGGCGCAGCCGACCGCGCAGCGCGGAACCCCTCCGCGACGCGAAGCGTACGTACATCGGGCGGGCTGTGCGCCGAGCCGGGGCGGCCCCCGTGCGCTCCGCTCCGCTGCCGGCTGCCGCCGTTCTGTTGGGGCGACCCCCATGCGCTGCCGCCGGACGGGGAAGGCGACCGGCTCCCGCTGGACCGCTGGCTGCCCGTCTTCCGCCCATCATCTCGGTGCTTGGGGCTCAGCCTGGGGAGGGCAGGTACGGGGGACATAGGAGGGCCGGCGTGGGCCACCTCTTCTGCAAGCGATTGCTCCCTGGCACGAGGGGTCAGTGCCCCCCTGCCTTCCCCCGGACCGGGAAGTCCTTCCTTTTTGACAGAGCCAGGCCCAGAGCACGGGGGAACAGGTGCCCAGAGGGAGCCAGCCCTCACACTGCCTTGCGTGCCAGGTCAGGGTCTGGGGCAAGTGAGGGCCCCTCTCCATTGCCCAGCCCCTTGCCCAGTTCCACGTGGGCACCAGCCCCCCAATCCTCGCAGGTGTTTAGTCTGCAAACTTGCACCTGCCTGGCTCAGAATTGCCAAAGCCCTCCCAGTGGCCCGGGGACCTACCTGCTGGGTGATCTGGAATCACTGTAGTGGGAACAGAGCGAGGGGCTATGGGAGCTGCCACTGCTGTGGCGATGGGACCTCCTGCTGGGGGACTCGGCGTGTGGCCTGGTGCAGGGGAAGAGAAATCTGCCTGTCCCCACGTTCTGCCCACCGTGGGCCCCACTGTTGCTTGACCTCCCACAGATGTGGGGCCCAGCTGGGCCATAGGGGTCATTGGGAGGCTTGGAAAAGCCGCCCTTTCCTCTACGTAGCCCCAGCCCCACGCAGGAGCTCACAGACCCCATTTTCCCTCCAGCTGGTGCTCTTGTGAAGCCACCGAAGGTGGCTCTGTTTGCAGGGAGTCACATTTGTTATACAAAAGACTAAACTGGGCTTTTCAGCCAAATGTCCTTGAAAGAACCTGGGACCAGGAGGCAAGCCCTGGGTGCCACTTCTAGTTCTGCCACTGATGCACTGGGGGCTCCTGGCTTCCCCACTGGGTCTCAACTTTTCCATCTGGGCAAGGCAGACATAATGAGCTATCTTTAAGTGTCTGGTTCTGTGATTCTAAAAGGCCAGGTTTTTGCTGAGTGTGTCTGGGGGAAGGAAGGTGGATGGGGAGCTGGAGCTTGGGGAAGATGCTCACCTCTTCCTCTCTTTGTTCTTCTCTTTTCTTTTGCTCTTGGGGCTTCGAGATCTGCAGATAGCAGAGACCACACAGTGACCCCGCAGCCCCAGCAGGGCAGAGGGGGGACACGGCCCTTAGATCCTGGAGCCAAGCTGTGCCCAGGCCGCAGAGCTGAGATTTGTCCTTCTGTGGCTCCCGGCTGGCCCATTCCCACCCCAGGGCTCTGGTCCCTTTCACTCTGGCAAGCCTCATCCCTTCCTTCTCCTCTATGTCCTGACCCCTGGTCACCTCCTGCCCAGGCCCTAGCTACTGTCCTCTCTGGACACTAAGCCCTTCCTCTGCAAATATGGGGTCTTGATGCTTCTGGCTTCCCAACTGGCACCTCCTTGGACACTCCCCTTGCACACTGGACCTGCCATGTTGTCTGGAAAGTCTTGGGGTCCACCATGTCAAGGCTGGTTCGTGGGACAGGCAGGGTTTCCAAAGGATTGGTCTTCCCCTCCCCACTCCCAGTCCCCCATGGGGAGGATCCTCATCTGGAGTGTGAGGATGGGGCAGGGGCAGGGCCCAGTCCCCCCTGAGCCTCTCATAGCTACCCCCACCCCCATCACTGCTTCCTTCCAGCTTTGATCCCCAAAGGGCAGCTTTGGTCCCCACATCCTCCTTTGCCACCCCTCCACGGGGCACTGCTCACCTGTGCCGCCTCTTCCTCCGGGACCCAGAATCCGACCTGTTGGACAATAAAGGGGTTCTCCTGAGCTCATCTGGGGTGGCCCACTCTTGTGCAGCCCTGGTCGGGGGCCCCACCGGAGTCAGAGAAAGGAGTGGAGGGGTGAGGCTACCTGTCTCGGCGGTGCTTCTTCACACTCTTCTTCTTCTTGCGCTGGGGTGAGGAGCTCTCACAGCTGGGGACACAGAGGGGGTGGGCCCTGGTGAGGCGAGGGCGTGGGAGGGGAGGGCAGCTGGGAATGGCCCAGGAAGCATGGGGGCTGGGGGCACTGGAGCTAGAAAGGGGATTCCAGGCCTTTCCGTCCATTGTGCGGAAGGGAAGGGAGGCCCCCCAGGGTAGGGAGGGTCCTCGAGGGGGGTGGTTGATGGAGCTGGCCAGGGTTGCCCCCCTAGTTACCCTTCCAGCCCCCTTGGCATTGGACGTGAGGACTGTTTGAAACCCAAAGACTAGAGGCTCCAGTGGTGCGAGTTTTGGCATCTGGGGGATGGACTTGGAGCCCCTCCAGCCCCCCAACAGTGCCGCCCTGGGCTGCCTTCACTACTGACCTGCACTCGGAGTCCAGTCTCCTCTTTTTGCTGAGGGTGGACATCAGGGGAGAGAGAAGGACAGACAGATGGAGGAGGTTAGTTGGGGTCCCAGAGTCTTGCCAGGTTCTCCTCTCAGGACTGGGGAGAAGGGGCTTATAGAGATGGCTGAATCACAGCCAACCCCGCGTCATGCACAGTTGTGGGTTCAAGATTGGGTGGTGGGGAGGGGGACGAGGACAC
>PVKY010010601.1:0-12526 GCA_004027775.1 Bradypus variegatus
TCATGCCTTCATCTTCCGGGAAGCAGTGCTATTCTTCGGGTACAATCACAAGCCAGCCCAAGTATTCTCTTCTTAATTCACTGTATCACATGTTGAGGTTAGTGACTGAATTATCAGAAATGGCAACTTCTGCCTGCATTAGGTGGTAAAATCTTTCATCTCAAATAAGCTTCTAAGCAAAAGAGTTTCCAGATACCAGAAGATCTTTGCAAGCTATAATACCTGCTGGGTCCTGTCTCCTTCCCAGATATTAGAATCATGGGAACACTTGGGTGTATCAACTGGGCCCTGATTTCCCACAGAGACAGAAGGAGCAACTTTCTCCCTGCTCGTGTAAAGAAATCCCAAAATCACGCTTGAAAATGGTGGCAAAAAGTTGAGGAGAATTGGAACACTGGCATTTAATGCTTCATGTGTTAAGCCAAACAAGCCAATCTCAGAACATTCAGAGGTTAAATAACAACTCAGAATGTAACTAGTTTCTGTGTCCTTGGTGGGCAAGTTAATTTTCTCTCTGGATTCAGCTTCCTTGTCTGAAAAAAGAGGGAGGCTGGATAAAAGGATTACTAAGGTTATTACCAGTTCTCTGTTCAATAAAATTACTCAGAATGTGTCTAGGGACTTGAAGCACAAATAGTTATGCTTTTACTTGTAATTAGGTTTAAGCTGATAGCAATTTTTGGTCAAATTTTAATTTTATTTGGGACAAGCCACTTTAATCCTGTGGCTTGTATATAAAAAAAAGTTTAAATTAGTAAAAAACATAACCAAAACATTGATGAAGCTGATGTTCTAGAGCTCATGGAATTCTGGCAAGGCAAAGTCTACTGCATAAGTGAGGAACAGTTACCAAACAAATTGGAACTGATGGTCATCGCCACACTGCAAAACTTGAGAAGAAGACAATGTTTGGCCCCTGATCTCATGGTGAGAGATCATGGGGAGGCAGGGAAGTCACCTGTGATAAATCAAAGGTTATTGAACCTAGTCTTTTGAAATCTGTTAAAAGGTGATAAGGAGGGATACTATCTAAATGAATTTCATCTACGCTTCAGGACCCAGTTGTGAAACATTTCCATAAAATCTTTAATCTCTGTCTCTCCTCTGAATGCCTACTACATTCACTGCCCTTATTATTCTTTTGACGGAGAGTACTGTCTCTGGAGTTAGACTGCTGAGTTTCCAATCCTTGCTTTTCAGCTTACCAGCTATGACTCTAGAGAAGATTTCTTAAACTGTCTTAACTTCTTTAACTGTACAATGGACATAGTAACAGTTATGCCTTTGGTAGAGGGCTTCTGACAGAATTTACCATCATGACCCTTGTGGTGGTTACACAGTGCCTAGCTGATGGTAAGTGGCTGCTATCATTATGGCATGTCTATTTATGTGCTGTTTGCCCAGTGACTGCAAGTTTTGAGAAGGTAGGGACCAGCTTATATTTTTCTACTCCCTTCACCACCTAGCACAATGTCTTATAAATTAGTTCACACAGGTCAGTACTAAGAGATAAAACTCTCCTGGCAATCTGGGGCTAGATTATGAAGGATCTTGATTATCACTTTCCCTTGATCTGCTCTGGGCCCACCTTCTCCGTTAGTATAACCTCTGAATCCACTTTGAGTTGACAATGTGAATTCTTCACCAGTGTGACTCCATTAAACAACACCCAATTCAAGCCTTCAGACAAAATTGGCCGACAGCCTGAGGCTGTAGTGCACGAGATCTCAGATGGATGTGAAGTTTAGGAGGTGTTTGTAATTTTCTTAGGCCTTTGGCCTACTGGCAGTATGTGATTTCTTTATCTCATCTAAGTTAAATCACTCTGAATACAATTTATTCCCTCCTCTTTTAGATTTTCTCATGGCATAGAGATGCACTAATGAGCATTTCCCTTATCAAGGAATCTATTTGCACTGTTTGAACAACTTATTTGAAATGAGCTCAAAGATCACCCATGTTCAAGATACTGACCTATGTCCACTATGACTGCTTTCTAAATTTTACTTCTTCATTATATGTTTTTTCAGTTTGATTTGAGCTATTGGGAAAATGAATAGTCTAACTCTGATGCATATTGACTTGTACCTACTTTTAGTGAAGTAAATGCTTAGTACAGCGGCCTCGGTTTGGCAAGGCTAGGTTTCCTGACTGATTGGTATGAGAGCAGCATTTTAACCTGTCTTAACCTACCCATGGGTTGAACGCAGGGCTTTGAGAATTTAAAATATTCTCACCATCACAAAAAATATTTGGAAAGTTTGTATAAGGCCCTCCAAGTCTCGCATCCCTCCCAATGCTCTGCCAAGAACATTTCCTCATCTGTAGCTGGCTCTGCAGCTGCCTCACCAGTGTTTCTTCTGTCCACTTCTATTTTATCTTAATTTTGAAATGAATTTCTATTTTTTTTAGTTCTGTTTTGTCAGCGCACACCTGCAGCTGCACACAAATTTGATTATAGCTGTACAGTGTTGTGAAAAAGCTTGCAATTGGACTCCAAATGAAAGGCAGTGTAAATTATAAAGTACAAAACAGTGTATGGTGGAGCATTGTCAGCAATAAAAAGTCTTTTTCAGAGGAAATAGCTTAGGAAAAGAGAACTAGGCTGTGGGAGGAAATAGCCCGCATGGTTAGAAAGGAAGCACCTGAAGGACCAGGTCAGTGGAAACACTTGAGACTCTTGAGCCCAGGCAGTCCTCCAAGGGAGGTTGCAGTACAGGTTTGCCAGTTTCTCTCCTGAAATACATGCTGGACCTTTATTTCCCAAGGACCCTCATTCAGCATTTTTAAGCACCTAAGTTGTGCCGGGGACTGTGCAGAAACTGGATTTAGAAAGATGGGAAGAGCACTGTTCTTGTCCAAAGGCGCTTCTAGTCTTTAAACCAGAAAATCCTAAGAGGGAGGATTGCAAAAAGAGTACGAGAAACAAGCAACTACAAGATTAAAGAGTCCCCAGGGCTCCCCAGAGGAAGTGAGCTGTGGTCCGAAGGCCAAACGAATTTTGATAGGTTCTCGTATTTAAAAAAAATCATTGATAACTTGCAACAGATCGTGCAGAAGAGACAGGGTTGGGATGAAGGATGAGATTTTATAACGAAGGATTAAAACACGTTTAGTTGGAGCAGGGACTTACACAAACAAGTCTCTGTAACTGTCATTAAAGAACGTTCAAATTACAACTGAGTGTAAGTGAGCAAACTGACATTCGCCCGTGTGGAGCGTCTTCTACAGATTTGCACCTTGGTGGCATTCAGTAAATGCTGAACGCTATTCTTGACTATCCTGTTAAGAGGCGGGGAGAGAGTTCTATCAGATTTCGCACAGAACAGAGGGGGGAAGCTAATTTCACGGTTCCTACTCCCCAGACCCTCCCCGGCAGTTTTAGGGCTTGCGTGTGTGTGGGTGGTGGTGGTGGTGGTGGGTTGTGTGCAAGGATTTTACAGGTTTTCCTCATCCTCTTTTGAAGAATAAAAACATTTAAATTAGCGGGAGGGCGGTTAAAACCCGCAGTCCGGGCCCACGGCACGCCTCAGGGCCCGTCGCGGTTCCCTCCGCGATTCGCTTCGCTTCGCCTAAGGCAGCAGCCTAACAGCGCTAACGGCCTCGGGCAGCAACGGCTCCCGGGAGGCGCGCGGCGGGCGTTGCGCAGCCGGGACTCGTAGGCCTGCGGCAGGTTCAGAGAGCTCAGGGAGGGGGGAGGCGAGGCCGGGGGGTGGACAGCTTCTGACGAACAGTCCTGACAGCCAATTGAGAGCCTGGTCGACTTTTCTCCCTGCCAATAGGGAGGGGGACCTGGGCTGGGGGCGCTTCCCGCGGGCTGAGACTGGATTTGAGACTGGATTTGATCCTGTGCGGCGGCGGCGAAGGCGGGCGCGGGGGCTCGGCTTGGGCGGCGGGGAGCGGATTAGGGGAGGAGGGAAGACCGGAAGCTACGGTTGCGTCCCCATCCTTAGATTCGCTCCCTCGGGGTGGGAGCGGAGACGGAGGAGGGGGAGGCTGAATGTTGTGTCGGTAATAAAAGGGAGCGATCGCTCCTGAACCTCCTCCCGGGGCGCCGCCGTCATCCCGCCCGCTCTCCGCACCCACTCGGCTCCCCCGGTTTCCGGGCGCACGGACCTTGCGGACGGCTGGACCGCAGAGACCTTCTCAGACGGGCTGCCCGCCGCTGGGACTGGCCGGCGGCCTCCGAGGCCTGCGCCTCGCCGCCAGCCCCACCCGTCTGCCTGCCGGCCCCTCCGGCCGCCGCCATGTCCTCCTCTTCCTCCTCCCCCAGAGAGACGTATGAGGAGGACCGGGAATACGAGAGTCAGGCCAAGCGCCTCAAGACCGAGGAGGGGGAGATCGACTACTCGGCTGAGGAAGGCGAGAACCGTCGGGAAGCAACGCCCCGTGGCGGGGGCGATGGCGGTGGGGGCCGGAGCTTCTCACAGCCGGTAGGTAACAAAGCGAGGCTCCCTGACCGCTGTGCCTGGTGGCTCCCGGGAAGCAGGGCCCGGGGGCCTCTTACCCGCCTCGTTTCCCTTTTCTTCTGTGCCGACAGGGTCGAGAAGCGGCGGCTTTCCTCCTTAGGGCTTTTATTCTTTGCTTGCTCGTTTTCCCGCATCCAGAGCGCGAACGCTGCCCAGGCCTGGCCTGGGGCCCTGAACTTGGGAGGGTCGCGGGGCGTGGGCGGCGGTAGGTGTAGTTTCCGCTCTGCGGAACTTCAGTACGCAATTACCCTTTGCTATTTTACTCCGCCGGGTGCTAGCCGACGTCTGGAGCACCCGCTCCCTCAAGTCCCTCTGCCCGCAGCATCGGCGCCCTGGTGCGACCGGCGCGGTGGGCAGGATCGCAGGATGGTTGCGTCTGTTGTTCTCCAAGGGCTCCTTTTGCCTGCGTCTTGAGGAGCGCGGTCACGCTAGTCTGTCTCCCTGAAGGCTTAATTAAAATTTTTTTTACTTTGCAAGCATGGCTTGCATGCTTTGCCACAAAGTTTCAGTACAATTTTTTGCTTTTCAGTTAAAAAAATGTGTAGGTAGGTGTGTAAGTACGCCCTTACTTTAAAACAAATCTTAAAATCAACTCCGTTTTCTTTGCCAGTTTACTCCAAATTTGCCCCACGAAAGGAGGAACTGAACTGAGGACTGCATTAAACACACGTTCCTAGATTCTTTCTCTCGTCGAAAATGTTAGTTGGAGGCAGAAGGAATGTGAAATTATTTTATCTACAGCAAGTAGTTTTTCAGAGTTAGTTGGATGGAGACTTTAAGGAATCAAAGCAAACAAAACAAAGCAAAATCTTTTACTTTTTTTTGGTGCTCTTTAGCTGTTTTAATGACTTAGATGTTCTTTAAACATTTAACACATTTTAATTATGATTAAGTCAGCAAACTTGAACCGAAATTTACGAAACTGTAAGCATATCCTGTTGTTAGATTAAAACGCTTTTGACATTTCCTTTCATAAAAGGCAAATTAGAAGCCGTGTAGCTGTTGTTTGAATTTTTATGTAAAAATGTACGATTAATTTTCCCAAGTGTTAGGGTTTCCAAATACGATAATGTGATGGGTAAAGTGACAACACATTTTAAAAAGGAACGTTTTCTTCTTCTAAAGAAAATAGTTTCCTCATAGCCTAGCTATTACTTTTTTTAAAATTAAATTCAGTTTTATTGAGATATATTCACATACCGTACAATCATCCATGGTGTACAATCAGCTGTTCATAGTACCATCATATAGTTATGCATTCATCAACCCAATCTATTTTTGAACATTTTCCTTACACCAGAAAGAATAAGAATAAAAACTAAAAGTAAAAAAGAACACCCAAATCATCCCCCCATCCCACCCTATTTTTCATTTAGTTTTTGTCCCCATTTTTCTACTTATCCATCTATACACTGGATAAAGGGAGTGCGATCCACAAGGTTTTCACAATCACAGTCACCCCTTGTATTAGCTATTTTTATTTTGGGGCTTGGCTATTTGAAATATTCAGAATATCACTTGGAACTGTGAATAAAGGAAATGTATTTCTTTCTAGGGAGTATCTGTTCAAAGCCAACTTCATTGTCTTTAAGATTACGGAAACAGGATTATTAGAACCCATATTTAAATATATTGGATTAGTGCACCTCTTTTGCTAAAAATTTTGCTCTAGTTTGTGTGCAGCAGGTTGATATGTCTTCCTTTAAGTGTCTTGGAAGGATACTTAATTCAGTTTATAAAACTTAAAAATAAAAACCCTTTTGTTAAAGTAGTAAGCCAATATTATTATTTTGATTGTTGGGAGGAAAATAATATGTAATTAATATATCCAAATTGGTTTGTGTAGTAGTGGAGCTAGCAGTTAAGCTAGGTTTGGGGAGGATCAGGAGTATATAGTCTTAGCCTGCAAGCTGTGTGCTTGAGAAGGTCAGTTAACTTCTTTTCTTAGTTAACTGACTCTAAGTTCTCTTCCTTAAGTCTCCAAAACGAGAAAGTTGAACTACATGCCTTCTGAATTGAAGTTGTAGCTCTGTGATTAGGCCGGAATTTCTTGGGAGAGGGTGAATTGTTTTTAATACAGAGCCAATATTAATGGAACAAGGTCTAATGAAGGCTTATTTTTCCTGTTTTTAAAAAGTTTTTTCTTCATTTAATTTTTGGTATTATTTTGAAATCAGTGCAACTATGGAAACCTGCACATAATAAAATCCTGCTCTTGGGATAGGAATTCATTGGATAGTTTACTATCCTGTCTAGTTTTTCATCACCAGAAATAGAGAATTCTAACTGAAAAGGTTGGCCTAACTTCAGTTGTCTTTAAGCACAGAGGGGAAAAATCTTTATGTTCAAACAAAGTAAATGGAGATTAGGTACAGTGATGGACAATCTTCAACTCTAGTTGGAAGTTTGTAAAATACCAAGTAAGAATGCAAAGATTTATATTGCTTTCTTTTCATAACTAAAGTATTTAAGAACATTCTACAAATGTTCCTAACTTAAAGGCAAATAGATCATTGTGCATGATCATGATGTTTTAAGGTATGAAGAGAAGTGGAGAGTTAGTACTTTGGATATGAGAAATGAGACATCCTTAAATATGTATTTTCTGGCACTTGCTTTGAAGAGCAAAAACTCCCAGTGTTGTTCAGATTCACTTCGCATTGTGGAACAAGGCTTAATGATGGAGGTTTGTGCATTGTGTTATGTAGTTAGTTTATTCTTGTGGATCAAATGGTGTTCTTAAATTTAGTAGGCATGACCTTCAAGATTATAGTAATAGTGAAATTTTATATCTGCTTTTCAGAAAGCAACTGGACTTCTGAATATTAGGGGCTTTATTTGGCAAAACCAAGTGAGGAATTGAATTGGGAGATTATGTAGAAAAGATGAGCTTTTATGAAGGCTGGTAGTAAAAATTTATGGAGTGATAATTCATTTAGGAGATTTTTGAGTTTTTATTTTATTATATTCTGCTGGTGAGGAAACAGGGAGGTCAGAACTTGTTATAATGGTTTGTTTGCTGATGAGGAAAAATTTTGTTTCTCAACTTTTAATAAATAGACTTGCAGGATGGCAGAATGCCAAGAGAAAAATGTAACTTTAGAATTTCCAAACAAAGAATTAGCTAATAGGTAGAGTAAATCCAGTTTGAATTCAAGATATACTTTAGACTTGGATGATCTAAACTACCGAAATTATATGAACATTACGATGGTTTGTTAGATGAATGTGGGGTGGGAGATGGGATGAGGTCTCTTTGTTAGCCCAGCTCCCATAGGAAAAGTTGAGACAGTGAGCATAGTATCTGTACTCCTGGGAATAAAAGAGTTCAAGGATGTGTGCCCCAGAGGTAACTGCCAGAGTTTGAGGCTTTTGTAGAGATAGTGTCCTTTGTTTCCTCTAGCTAAACTGCTGTGGTAGCTTGAGGATTATTTATTTTTAGGACTAGTTTGGGGAAGGAGGTGAAAAGTGGTAGATTTTATTGTTTTTTGGTTTTAATGAGTGACTTTCTTGGTGTTATTATGGGATGAGAAGCACAATCAAGACAAGTGTCTTGGCTCTGCTACCAGCAAGCTTTGTGACTTAACCTTATCGGCTTCAACCTTATGTGACTCACTTAACCGTATTTGCCTCACTGTGAGATGGTTGGATTGGAAGATTTCCTCTGATCTCTTAACTCATTGAAAGATAGTACTTGAGCCCTTACCATGTGCTAGGTTCTGTTTCTAGGTGATGGAGATATAATAGTGAAAAAAATACTCCATATCTAAAAATCTGTGATTCTACATAATTTAGTGCTTGTTTTTCACTCCATGAAATTGAATATAACTTTCAGGGCTTGCTGTTGCAGCCACAGAAACTCAGATGAACTTAAGCACAACAAAAAGTGGGTAGGGAGAATTTATTAGCCAGTGTCATTGGGAAAGCAAGTTGTGGCACTTGTTTCAGGCATGGCTGGATCCAGGGATTGAGGTGCTATCATAGGGACTTGAGTCTCTTGTATGTTTCAGCTCTGCTTTCCTCTATGCTGGTTTCATTCTTTATGGTAGTGATGAAGGTAGGTGTATGTTCTTACACTTATTAAATCAAGAAAACATCCTCCCTCCCCCATTGCCCATATTTATCCCCTCAGATCAACCATTTTTTTGAGAAACAGTGATTTTAGGTCATGATTTCCCTTTCTCTCTTCAACTAATCACTGGGCAACCTTTAAAATTGGTGAGGCATGATTGTGTGATTGGGAATACTATTGAAGTAGCAATGGACTTGAGAAAGTTTTTTTTTCCTTCTTTTTCTTCACCAGAAGAAGAGGGAAGGGATTTTGGTAGGCAAAACCAAACAGTTACTACTTGAGCAAAAAAATAAAACTTATTTTTTAAAAAGTTGAGTCATGTGGTGTTTCTTTTTAGTCTTTCTTATGTGCTCAAATGTACCTAAAAACTTTGGACAGGAAAGTTACAATGTTTCTCGCATGTTTTGGGTCTGCTGTACTGTTTCTTTAAAAAAAAAGAAAAGGCCAAGGCCATGTAAGGAGGTATAGTTGTTTAATTTAGTATGAAGACTTTATGTAAGTTAACTCTAAGCATAGTATGAGTTAAAATAGTGTTTGCAGCTGCCCCTTAAAACTAATTTGTCCTTGGTGTACATGAAGTTTCTAAAATAAGGGAGAAGATCTTATATCTGGAAATACCATTCTTACTTCTTTGCACTACGTTGATAAATTCTGATGTAGCCAGAGAAAGGTTACCAGATGGAGTAGGCATTTGCAATCAAATCATAAACAGAGTGGTGGAAGAATCTTGGGGATACTCAGCCTGAAGGGTAACTTAGGTGTGACAGAAGAAATCATTAGAAGTAATTAGAAGATTATTATGTGAAGGAGGGAAATGCAGATGGGGAATATAGAGTGGTAACTAACATTTATTGAACTCTTGTTCAGTAGCTGTCTTTACTGCTGTGCTTGACATTTTATATATGTTGTTCCATTTATTGTAATCTTGGAAGATAAGGATTTTGTTTTTTTAAAGAGAAACTGAGGATCAGAAAGATTAAATTAGCCCCAAAATCATTGAGCAAGTAAGTGTCCAAACAAGAATTCAAACGATCTGACTCCAAAGGCCATTTTGGATATGAAACTACAGGAAGACAGGTTTAGATGCATATTATGAAGAATTTTCTAAAGATATAATGGATTGTCTTACATGTGTTTCCTGTCATTGTAGGTGTTTAGGGAGATACTAGATAATTGTTTGGTAGTAGATCTGTATGTGTGTGGGGGTGGAGAGTGAAGTAATGAATCTGAAGTTCATCTTTTTCAGTCCTATAATTATAGGATAGTAAGAAAAGTCATTCAGTAGCTGTTGAGCACGTGGTGTGCATGGAGATGTTGGAAAACAAAAAAAGCTTAAGGAAGTTTCCCTGTCTTGTGAGTTTACAGTTTAATTGCTTTATTATATGAAGATGTGTTAATGGTGAATAGGAGTTTGATTTATACTCCCTTGAGCTTCCCTTCCTTTCAGTGGAACCTAGTTGCCAATGTGCATTTGGCAAAGTTAGCATTTAAGATAGATATTATTTGAGTTCATCCTTCAGATAACCTTTGAGGGGCTGGCATTTGGAATGGTTATGACTGGATTCGTACTAGAGCCTGCAGTGGGTACTGGATAATATCTCCATTATGTTTGATCCAATTTACCTAGAGAAGGGATTGAGTAATTTTTTAAAGTACACACGTCCATTGCAAGGACACCTTCCTTTATTGGATACTCACCTGGAATAGTGTTTTCAGTTTGATAATTAATAGTTATAATAGATCAAGAGAAAGCCTAGTTAACTAAATATTTGAAATGGAAAGAACATTAGGTCTTCTGTATGAGAAAATTTTAAAAAGATTCCTTAATTTGGAGAAGACATGATCAAAGTATTAATATATGAATGGGATAAACAATACTAATTGTCCACCAATTTAGGAACCAGATGCAAAGTATGATGCTTAAAAGAGGTAATCTTAAGGTTAGGTAAAAAAAGAGAAGCTGTACAGATAATTTCAGTTTTTTGTCACCAGTATATAGTATAGGTAGAGATAAAATATTAATATAAGAAGAGTGTTAGTATTTTGGGCAAAAGGGGGGATAGAGAACTATCTAAGCTTCATAGTTTGAGAAAAGCATTTTTAATATTAATCAGTTTTATATTGGAAACAACCCTAGGATTTTTTTTCCTCTCTTTTTTTAATAAAGCAGGCTACAGAAAGGATGAGAAATTTTGATTTTATGCCAGAAAAACTATGAAATTATGAGAGTAAGATGTATTTCCAATCATAGCATGTTCTTTGTGTTTGTTTTTTTTTTCTGAGATTTTCTTGGAAATAGAATTAAGTTATTAAAGAAGTGATTTGTACTTCCTGTTGAGATAGAAAACTAGCTCCCTTTTTATAGAAATGAAGAATTTTAAACCAAATATAATTGATTTTACTTTCAAGTCCTTTTGCTAACTAGTGAATTGGCAATTTGGTTTGGGATTTTTTTCAATGTCTGCTTTTCATTGCAGAGTTGAGTTTGCTAAAAGATGCAATTTAGGCTTTAAAGGTTTTTAACTGGAAATTATTTTCTCTTGCTAGGAGGCAGGTGGAAGTCATCATAAAGTTTCTGTTTCGCCTGTTGTTCATGTTCGAGGACTCTGTGAATCTGTGGTGGAAGCAGACCTTGTGGAGGCTCTTGAAAAATTTGGGACAATATGGTAAGAACAGTAGGGACATTATGGTAGAACATTTTGCTACAAGCTTTGATGTTTTAACATAAGTTTGTCCATGATTATTTCTTTGGAACGTTTTAAACCTGCTATTTTTAACCTTCCCGGGGTGTTACGTAGAAGTACTTTTGTGGGTCCATGATTACCTCTCACTCCCCAACCAGAGTATGTAAAATTGCATTTTTCATCCAGTTTTCAAATGGGTACATTATTCCTTCTCAAATAATATTTTAAACCAATTAGTTGATTGTGTCCATCTTCAGAGTTTCAAGATGTGGTATTTAATACCTTTTTGTTTGCTTGTTTTGGAATATTTGTCATTATTGGCAACTAAGAAAGGATAGATTAAAGGTAGACATTATTTGCTTAGCAGCTTATTGGCTGAGAGTGCTTATCAGATCATGAGCCATTGCTTCATCCTAACTTGTCTTCCTTTTGTTTCTACTTCATTTTCCTACAGCTGGTGTGTGCCTGAGAATGTTGACTTAAGTGAAATATAATTAGAAAAGTGAATCTGCTGCCAGCAATAGCCACTTAAAAATTTTTTCTAAATTCTTTTTGGAGGTTGCCTGGCTGTTGCTGTCTTATATGGATAATCTATAGTTGATATTATTATTTTTTCCTTGATAACTAGGTTAGTAGTTTTTGCTATAGGCACCTGAGACAAACCTGGAGAAGAATTTCAACTTTTTGTTTGCTGAGATAGCTTGCTTGCTTCAGTTTAATAAAAAATGTATGTGAAATGTTTTTTTTTTTTTAAGTATTTAAAGTTTAGATGCTGCACAAATAGATAGTGACAGAGTGCTCACACATAACACACAGCAATGGATCATTGTTCCAAAGGAGGAGAAATAGTGTTAGATGACACCTTCCATCATGGTAGTGTTTTATTAATTTCTTCGTTGACATCATTAAGAGGTGGATGACTTGGCAAACCCTTTGCCCTCATCTTATGTGTTTCATATTGTTTATCCTTGGAGATACAAATTGAGAATCCAAATGGACGTAGAAAAGCTCTTAACATATCACTGAGATGAGTGTATCAATTCTCCGTCATTTGGAGTCTGTTTGGAGAGTTACATGTTGAGGCAGACTCCTTAGGTTTACTTTAGACTTGTGTGTTGGCACTAGACTAATCCCACACCATAAGGACCTTCTAATGGTTATGTAAGTGGTGCATTGTCCCATGGAGTTATATAAAGCATTATTAGTTTGTTAGTTATAAAAATAATCTTTATTTTACTTCTGTTCTTATATATTTAAGGCTTTTTAAGTTACTTTTTTTTAGTCAAGAAATACTGAGGCAA
>PVKY010010602.1:0-12492 GCA_004027775.1 Bradypus variegatus
CCTTCCACTCTGGGCCACCCCCAAACCTCCTGCCAATTTCTCCTTCCATAGGCTCTCAGACAGGGGACACTACGGCCCTGTGTCCCTCTGTGCCCTGGACAGATGCCATTTCATTTCCTCCCCTTGCTTCCAGTCTCCCCCACCATGACCCTGGCACCCCTGATCCAGGCCTTGCTGGGTCCTTTTTCCCCCCACCCTGAAGCTGGGGTGCAGATCCCGAGGAAGGGGAGAAGCTGCGAGGAAGCTGGGATGCAGGGGTGACGGGGCACAGGACAGGCTGTGCAGGGGCGAGGAGGCAGCCTGGTGGACACACTGGCAGGAACCCAGTGGCGTTAGTCACCAGCCAACCCAAACGCGTCCCTGCTCTCCTGTCCCCTTCTCCCAAGGCCTGGGGAGCAGAGGGGCCCTGGAGCAGGGGGCATCTGAAGGACAGTGTCCTCTCAGGGATGGGCAGCTGGGATTCATCAGGTAGGCAGAAAGATGTCTGGCTGTCCCCCAGCCCTTTTGGTCCCCAGGCCACTACGATGAGGGCAAGAAATCCTCCACAACCCTACCCCCTTCTTGGCTGAAGGTACCCTGAAATTCCTTCTCCCAGGAGGCTGAGCCTCTGCAGGCCCCGAGCCCCCCTGCTGTGGTCCTTGAACTCCAGGGCTGGGTGGAGAGGGTAGCCAGCCCTGGCACAGATCCCCCCCATGAGGATCTGCTCCCTGCACATCCCCAGTGGCCCCTTTGGGCTCCTATCCAGGGAAGACCCAGGCCCTTTGCTAGGAGGGCACCCAAAGCGGGTGCAAGAAGAGGCAGCTTGGGATGAAATGGTGCAGACCATACATGCCACAGAAATCCAGGGGGCGGCCAGCCCAAGGGAGCGCAAGGAGGACTAGGAAGGGAGGTGGGGAGTGGGGGTGGGGGGCTCTTAAGATGAGGGCTTCCCGGCGAGGCAACGCTGGGTCCAAGTCTGCGTCTGCAACTCATGGAGTGACGCTGGGTGACCGCTTGCGTCTCTGAGCCTTGGTTTCCCCATCTGTAAAAGAGGGGAGGGGCTCGGCACTGCTCCTCTCCAGCGTTGGGAACAGGAGGGTTGGAAGTGCTCAGCATGGAACCTGGCACTCAGTGGGGAATCGGGGACACAGACAGGAGGGGAGGGTGGGGGGAGCACCTGCAGGGGGAGGGACCCATGGAGGCCTGCAGGGCAGGGATGCGGGGTGTGTAGGAGGCCGGGACGGAAGGGCAGACTGGGTGAAAAGGGCCTTGACGGTCAGATGGAGGCACTTGGGGTCCTGTGGCCCTGAAAACCGTGGATGACAGTTGGCAGGGTAGGGATATGGCCAGCAGAGCCGGCCTGGGGCCCACCTGTCCCAGCAAGGGAGTGGATTCTCTCCACATCCCCCAACACGGCCGAGTCACGCCTTCTCCCAGTGTGTGCACACAGCGGAGATCCCCAGGGGCTTCGAGAGCAAGGAGAGACCCCCAATGAGTCTGATCCCAGCGGCATTGGTATGGGGGTGCTGCAAAGCCAGAGAGATTGGAGGGGGGTGTGCAGGAGAGACAGACAGACAGGCAGCCATTCCAGGGCAGGGCTCTGGGGCGGGCACTTGGCCTGCTCAGTCTGATAGTGGAACTTGGGTTGAGAGTGGCCAAACAGGAGCAGGGTGGCGGGGTGGGAGGAGAACACCTTTCCTCTAATGCCTGCTCTCCCAGTGGCCGCCTCTGCCCCAGGCCGTGCACCCAGTGAGGCCAGAGTGGTGGGGCGTGGGCCCAATGCCGTGGAGAGCGGCGGCTGCTGCAGAGGACAGACGCTTCCCTCCCCCTGCTCGGTGTCCTCCAGCCGGTACCGCCCCTCTCTGGTCAGGTAGGGGTTTGGGGGTGTCAGGCTGGATTTGCAGGTGGTGGCAGCATCGGCCCGCGTACCTGGTGGCCCTGCCAGTCTGCTCCTGGGCTGTGGGGTGCGGATGGAGCAAGGCCTTCGGGGAAACGACCCAGTGGTGATGTGTTGATGGCACAGTGACAGTGAGGTCATGATGTCCACCCTGTCTCAGGGAGCCCCTGCCAGAGGCCGGGCCTCAGCCACGGGCAGCAGCCACGTCCCCATTTCACGGACGAGGCACCCGAGGCTGGGAGAGGGCAGTGCCTTGTCCGGGTCGCTCAGCTGCTGAGTGGCCAGAGCCCGAATCCCAGCCCAGGCCTCCCAGTCCCAGCTCCAGCCCTGAGTGCCAACGAGGACGGCTTGGTGTCCCGAGTCCGTGCCGTCCTCCCTCTCCTTCCGGCTCTGCCATCTGCGACGTCGTGATTTGCAGCGTCCTGCTCTGAGTCAGGCCTGCTTTATTTTCCCAGATTTTCATCCCAGTAGCCCCATTGTACAGGTGATGAGCAAATACCTGCCCAAGGTCACCAAGCCGAGATGGAGGAGAGCTGGGATTTGAACCTGGGTCCCTGGGACTTAGAGCTGCCTTCCCACCTGAGAAGGTGCCACTTGAACTTGACTTCCGTGGGTGGCCAGGGCTCAGCTGGGGGAAATGTGCCCTGGAGTGATGATTGGAGGGACGCTCTGAAGGGGAGGTGGTAGCCAGGCCTGAGGTGACAGACAGGGCTGCCTCGGGGCCTGTCACCTGCCCACGTTCCCTGAGATGCTCATCCACACCACGGCCTCCCTCCGGCCCAGTGCATTTCCTCGGGAAAGCGGGTCAGGGGCTCTTGGTGAAGAAGCCCCGGGCTTTGGGAGTCAGACCTGTGCCCTGTCAGGGTGGGAGAGACAGCTCAGATCCCGGCCCATGGCAGAGGCGTGGCCTGTCTCCCACTGCAGTCCCCACCCTAAATAGGCCTCTACAGAGAAGGAAACTGAGGGCCCCAAGCTATTGGGTGCCTGACCCTGAGTCCCACTTCCCGAAAGCAGCCCCTGGCCCTGGGGTCTGAGGATGGTTCCCTCACCCCCACCCTCAGTTTGATTTCCTTATTCTGTGGGTGGAACATGGGATAGGTGGGAGCAGGGTCCTTGGGGGCAGGACAAGAGGACAAGCAGCCTTCTTAGCGTCCCCTCATGCTTCTTGTCTGCTTGAGGGGGAAGGAAAGCTAATGTATGTCTTTGGCAGGACTGTTTGTAAACTAAGAGTCAATGGGCTCCGAGTGACAGCCTCATAGACGGTAGACAGTGGTGCCTGAACTCCGCTCAGCTCTTTTCTCCGTGTTCCAGATGTGTGGGGCTCCCAAGTCATTCATGCATCCATGCACAGAATCATTCATTCAGCAAATGTTTGTGCTTGGATGGTGGGCACTGTTCCATGTAACAGGGACACAGCCATGAACAAGCCTGACCTGGCCCCGATGCCGTCAGTGTGAGGATGGGGTTCAGGACACCCAAAGAGGGTGGAGCAATTCTGGCTGGTCCAGACCATGGTGGGAGTGGGGGCAGTAGCAAGCACGAGCCAGAAACCTACATGTAGAGGGCACAAGGTTGTGCCTGGTTGCATGGCCAGTGCCTCCGTGTGTACCCAGAGACTCCCAGATGACTGGATCCCCTCAGCAGCCTCCATGGTGCCGGGCTTCTGCTCGCACACCTCTGGTGATGGTGAGCTCATTACCTCCTTGGCGGCTCAGGAAAGCTCTCAGTGGGAGTTGGCCTGGAGTTCTCAGAGAGCAGGGTTTGCAAAAACCCCTGACTGGCTCAGGTCTCCCAGCCCAGCCACATCCCAGATTCTCAGGCCCTACCAGGAATGGGGACAGGGGGCGAGGAAAGATTCAGAGCCAGAGGGGCCCAGGCAACTCAGATGCAGCACTCTGTCTTGGCCTGTACATCTACATCGGCCTTTCTGGCTTCCAGGCCTGGGATGTGGACACCAGGTGGCAAGAGCCGGATGTGAGGCCTGGCCACCCCCTGGTCTGTGGGGGCCAGTGCACAGGATCTCACAAGCAGTTTCAGTGGTGTGCAGACCCCTAACTCCTGTCCCCACTAGGGACAGCCCTGACCCCATGCTGACCCCGGGCTGGCCACCGAGTCTCTCTGAGCCTCAGTCTCCCCATCAGCAGCATGGGCCGTCTCATCTGTGTGTACTTCCAAACACACAGGTGTGCATTTGCCTCTGTCTGCGGAAATCCCACCCAGGGGAACAGCTTAGGCTAAGGCCAGAGGCTGGCAAGTGAACCAGGGGACTCCCAGGGGCAGGGGCAGGGGGGCCGTGAGTGATTGGGATTTGGGCAGCAGGGAGCTTCCGGAGGCTCTGATTGGAGGCCTCAGCCAGGCCCCTCACTGGCAGTTTCTCTTCTGGGGAGAGCACGGTGGCACCCCCGGGAAGGAAAACGCCTTTCAGGACCCTGCTGGGGCTGAGTAATTGTCAAATGTCAGCAGACCTGAGAATCAGAGGTGGAGCA
Source organism: Bradypus variegatus (assembly GCA_004027775.1). Lineage (NCBI taxonomy): Eukaryota > Metazoa > Chordata > Mammalia > Pilosa > Bradypodidae > Bradypus > Bradypus variegatus. The sequence continues at coordinate 4,363 of PVKY010010602.1, forward strand.
AAGGTCTGAGGTGAGAGGTTAGTTAATCCCCACAGTTCCCTGCAGCCTTGGTAAAGAAAGCCCTGGTCACCCCGACTTTACTGTGAGACCGAGGCGGGCGTTAGGTCCTCAGGCCTCAGTTTTCCCCTCCATACAACAGAGAGCAACTCTACACCTCCGAGCCGGCCTAGGGCCTGGTGGAATCCACCAGCTACCTCTGGGTTCCCCGAAACCTTTGGCTCTGAGAGACAGTCTCTGCTAAGCTGTCAGCCTGTTAGCTTGGAGCCGCTGTTGCCTCCCGTGGCCGCCATTAGCAGAGTGTTGGCCGGTGCTAAGGAGCTGAGCCCTGGGGAGGAAGCACAGCAGGATAGGGGTGAGGGGGGAGCGCTGGTGGGGAGCAGGGGGTGAGCAGGAAAGCCTCCTGGCAGCTCATGGCCCAGGGCTGGGCAAGCCCCAGTGGCCTCCTGGCACAGTGGGATCCATGGTGCCTGCCACACGAGTTGCTGTGAGCAGGCCTGGAGACCCCTCGTTGGCCTGGGCTGGGGCACAACTGAGGTTCCGGAAGGCAGCTCCAAGGTAGTCCCTGGCCAGATCTCCAGGCTTGGGGCTGGATTCCCAAGGCCATGCCATGCTCAGGGATCCTGAGGGGTCTGGGAACGAACAGGGTGTCAGGGACAAGCGTGCGGTCTCAGCCTGCTCTGCTCTCCCTACAGAGATCCGCGAGGCCTTCAAGGTGTTTGATCGCGATGGCAATGGTTTCATCTCCAAGCAGGAGCTGGGCACAGCCATGCGCTCCCTCGGCTACATGCCCAACGAGGTGGAGCTGGAGGTTATTATCCAGCGGCTGGACATGGACGGTGAGCCCGACCAGTGCCACCCCTGCCTCAGTTTCCTCACCTGACACCTGTGGCCTGAGCCAGTGGGCATCAGCCTCTTATGCCGGCTGTGCCCACCCTGGGTCTCTTGCTCCCCGCCCCACTCTGAGCCTCCGAGAGTCCACCCCAGGCCTGGCTCCATTTCTGAGCCTGAAGAACGGAGGCCTCAGAGGGAGTGGCTGAGTTGGCCAACAAGAAGGGTTGGCCATGCTGCCCTTCTTGTTCTTTATTCTGAGAAACTTGAAAAGTACGGGAAAGTAGAAAGAAGGCTGAAATGCCCTAATTCTCACCACTCCAAATGAAACAATTATTAGTTGTATTTGCCTCCTGGCATTTTTTATTAAGGGAAAATTCATAAGAATGTTCAGTCGTGCCAGGTTCCCTCTCCTTCCCCTCATCTGTGGTCTCCCCCCACCCCCTCCTCCTCTCCAGCCAGAGGGCAGGCAGAGACCTGGGCAGACTGTCCTGCCTGCCCCCTGAGTGTCATTCCCTGTCTGTGTCATGGGGTGGCTTCAGGCTCCACACCCACCCCGGGTTCTGGGTGAAACATGCCAGCCCTGGTTAGGGTTCACCTCCACCCTCCTGGGTGGGGCCACATACCCACTGGGTGTCTTCAGGGTCAGCCCACAGCCTGGCATGTTAGGGGATTGAAAATTGTCGACTCAAGGCTCAGAGAAGGAGGGGACCTGCCTGAGGTCTCCCAGTGCACCCGGGGTGGCCAGGCCTCCATCCCAGCTCCTTGGGGCCCTCTGCAGCCTGACCTGCTCATCACCCTGTGCCCGCTCTAGGCGATGGCCAAGTGGACTTTGAAGAGTTTGTGACCCTCCTGGGACCCAAGCTCTCCACCTCCGGGATCCCAGAGAAGTTCCATGGCACCGACTTTGACACTGTCTTCTGGAAGGTACACCCTGGCTGGTTCTACCAGGGCTGTGCACTGTGGAGGGCTGAACCGGGGCCAGCAAATGGCCGGGCCCCCATTGTAAGGGGGAACAGCCACTTCGGGCCTCTGTCCACTGACCGTCTTGCTTCCCAGGGGGCTGAGGACTCTGGGTGGCGGCGGTGGAGGGGATGGAACCAATGGGTCCCAGACCTCCGGTATTCGGAGGCCTGTCACTGGGGTTGTATGGGGGATGGGGTGGGGGGCTGTGGCTGCAGCACTGGCCAGAGCATCGTGTCTCCCCCCACCCAAGTGTGACATGCAGAAGCTGACGGTGGATGAGCTGAAGCGGCTGCTCTACGACACCTTCTGTGAGCACCTGTCTATGAAGGACATTGAGAACATCATCATGACAGAAGAGGAGAGCCACCTGGGCACGACCGAGGAGTGCCCCGTGGACGTGGAGAGTGAGTGACCGAGCCCTAGGGCCCCACAGTGATGGGTGGGGGAAGGAGGAAGCTCAACGCCTGAGTGGGAGTGGCCGGGGACGCCTTGCCTACCCCAAGCCTCGGGGTCCCCACGTGCCCCACGGGATGAGCCCCCCCCACCCCAGGTCTGTGCAGAGGGCAGGCAGCTCTTGAGTCCACCGGTTTGCTGTCCCCTCTGTCTCTCCCACTCCCTGGTGCTCCCTGGCGGCCACAGCCTGCTCCAACCAGCAGATCCGCCAGACGTGCGTGCGCAAGAGCCTCATCTGCGCCTTCGCCATCGCCTTCATCATCAGCGTCATGCTCATCGCGGCCAACCAGGTGCTGCGCAGCGGCATGAAGTAGGCACTGCCGGGGGTGCCCGTCCGGCACGTGGGAGGGTGCACAGTACCCGCCCCCCCCCCCACCGCTGCCTGCAGTCCCCTCGCCCCCAGATGGCTCCCTGGGTCTCCATCGGCGTGGACCCTCGGGGCCTGGACACCTGGTGACCACCCACCCACGGGCCTTGCATGGGGCCGTGGCCTGGCTGTGGAGGGCGGCTCTGAGGACAGCCCCCAGGCCCAGCCCTGCCTGCACCCCTCGTCTGCCCATGCCCCCACCCGGCCTGTATGTAGCACTAACTCTTCCTGCTGTCCTGGGGCTCCTGGGAAATTAAGGAGGAATTTGTGCAGGAGCCCAGCCCCACTGCTGTGACTCCTGGGTGGGAGGGGTCCCTGCCCGGGGCTGCCACACAGCCAACCCCAACCCTAATCCCTGAGGTCTGTCCAGGACCGTGGGCAGGGTGGAGGAGGTGGGGATAGGAGATCTCCTGAAGTGGGGTGTAAGGTTGGGATCTCTGGGGCCCTGCTGCCTGGCTGGGCCCTTCCTTGGACCCTCCTTGGCCCCAAGCCCAGCCCTCCTCTTCCTCGCACTGGCTGGGGCTGGAATCAGCCCATTTTACACATGAGGAGCCCCAAGAGTTGGCCTCAGTTCTCCCCTCAACAGGGATTTTTAGGAAGGGCAGAAGGTTGTGGAGGATGGGGCATCCGAGGTGGCCTTATAGCCCCCACCTTCCGGGCCTGTCCCCCCACTACCCTCCAGCACAGAACCTAGAACTGTAGTGCACTGAGGACAGAAGCAGAGCTGGGGCTTGGAGACTCCAAGCAGCTGGGGAGGCCTGTGGGATCTGCCCATCGGCCAGCAGGCTCCTCCGGATCAGGCCTTGGGAGGGCCTCCGTGCCACCCTAGGAAGCTCAGACAGGCTCCCCAAATCCAGGGCTTGTCCTCCTGGGTCCCCCTACTTGTCAGTATCCTCAAGGCTGAGGGTCCAGTTCACAACCCTGCCCCAGTTGTGCTGTCCCACGTGCTGGGGTACCAGCCCAGTACTGGCAGAGATGGGGGCCAGTTAGCCCTGCAGCGCCTCTCCCAGACCTGGAGCCACTCCTCTGTGTGGTCTGACCTCTGCCAGCCCCCGAAGGAGAAGGGCATGAAGCGGAGATTGGCCTGGAGAGGGTCTCATCCCATCCTGCCCACCCCAAGAGTGTGGGGCCGAGGGAAATGCAGCCAGAGCCATGGGTGCAGACAGACTTTCTTTATGAACACCCAGAAGTTCATGGAGTGCTTCTCGCACGTCCTCTCAAGGTGTCCCATAAAGGAGGAAGGGCAGAGGAGCGTGAGGGTGGAGCTGCCTGGTGCAGAGCTCGGTCTGGGGTGGGGACCCTGGGCCTCAGTGAGGCCAGGCCAAGTCCGACAGTTTCAGAGGCTCCACGGGACACGACCTCCCCAGTGACCAATGAGGTAGCCAATCACCGGGGGTCAGGCAGGGGCAAAGGGCTCAGCCCCACTGGATGCTGGGCTGCAGGGGCCACCCCTCAGGTGGGGGTGCCCTCAGAGATGGGGGCAGCTCCTGGATGGGCGGCCAGCCCACAGGATACTGGAATACAGCAGCTCTGACGGGTTCGGTCCTAGAGAGGAGGACAGAGGAGGGCAGAGAATTAATGTGACACAGCCCAGGCCCAGGCTGGGGGCAATTTCCCCCATCAGCCCTGCCCACCCCCTCCCTGCCCCAGCTATGAGGAGGGTCAGCCTCCTGCACAACTTTTCTGGAAGGCAGAGCCTTGAAAACATGCAGACCCTTTGTGCCAGCGACCTCACCTGTAGTAACTGGGCCCAAGGAAAGAGCTGGGGGTATAGTCAGAGATTCAGCTACAGGAATGGCAGCAAAAATATGGAAATAACCTAAGTATCCACCTGTGGGGGATTGATTAAATACATTATGCACGTCCACAGCAAAGAATGCTATGCAGCCTGCAGAAAAATTATGGCAGACTTATATGCACTGACAAGGACAGATGTCACGATGTAAGTAGGGAGAAAAAGCAGCTTATAAAATAATGTATATAGCATGATACTATTTTTGTTTAAAGATATATAACATATATAAATGCATAAAAAAAAACCTGGAAGACAGCAAAATGTTAACAGTGGTTCTATCTGAGCGGTGCAATGACGGGCGATTTTCTACTTTTTTATACTTTTCGAAAGTTTTACAAGCACGCAAGCCTTTGGAATCAGAAAAAAAAAAGTCTAAAATTTTTTTTTAAGCCTCATTTCTCATGCCACTGTCCTCCCACTGAAGCTCCCTATCCCCCCAGCCAGCTCCCTGGGGACTCAGAGCCCATTTGCAGCATCCCCCTTGGTTGGGCATCCTCTCCCCAGCCGGGGGCCACCCTGTCCTAAGGAAGCCGAGACCCAGTGTGGTGCAGAGGCAGACTAGGCCATGTGGCTTGCAGGCTGTCCCCCAGGGCTGCAGGGCCACTCCCAGGCCACACTCATTGAGAAGCTCATCTGTCCCCTGGACTGAAGCTTCCACGGGGTACAACCCAGAGCTGGGCTTGGCACAGGGAGGCCACCCAAGGAACGTGGGCTGAGTGAACGGCTGCAATGCTGGAGCTCCCACTGATCAGGTGCTGCTCTAGGCCTGACACCATGGCCTAGAGAGTCCTTAAGAATCTTTACATGAACCCATTTTACAGATGAGGCAATTGTGGTGCAAGGAGTCAGTCACATGTCCAGTGACATGGGGGTGGGGTAGGGGACTGGAATGCAATCCAGATGGTGGCTCTAATCATTACCCCTGCCCCTCACCACATATGCTCCCTCTGCTGCGGCAGCACCCCCCAGCCCCCAGGCCCAGCCTTCAGTGAGTTGAAGCCCTGGCAGTCCCTGGCCAGCTCGGGGCCCAGTGCCAGTCCTCTGCAGAAAGGGAAGGGCCCTCTGTCCTCTGTGAGAGGCTGGGACCGGCCTCTGAGGTCAGGAGACCCAGGAGTTGGCCTCACTACATCAACCCAGCCTGCCCCTCCCTGGGCCTGGCCTACTGTCCAGCGGAGTGGGTGTCAGGCAGCCCCAGGCACAGCCTCCCAGGCCTCCTGTGGGGAGAGAACAGGGAAATCCCCTGCTCAGTGGCTTGCTGCCTGCTGAAAAGTGCAGAAAGCAGCTCTCAGCATGATTTATGGCACCAGGAGATTTCATAAACGCCACCAGCTACGGAGAAGAGTGGGAGTGGGGGAGCTCCATGGCTGCTGGGAGGGAGGGCCCCAGCTGCCAGCCAAACCCAGGCTCCCCACAGGATTGGGGCTGACAGTGGGTCTTCCCCAGGGACAGGGTGATCCCGGGGAGCCCCTTCCCCCAAGCCTCAGGCCCTTCCTCTAGAAAATGGAGAAGGTTCCTGGGCAGCCGGGACCCAGCTACTGGGACAGGGGCTTAGCCCCAGCACCGATCCACCCCGGGCCTCCTGACAGGAGGAGGGCATCCCCTGCGTGTGCCCACAGACGCTGACATATGGCCTGGCCCCGGAAGAGTGCAAGCCGCACCTTCCAGCCGCCACGTGGAACAGAGGTTGTGCACCTCTCCCTCTCTCTTTTTTTTTAATTCAATTCAGTTTTATTGAAATATATTTACATATCATACAATCATCCATGGTGTACAATCAACTGTTCACAGTACCATCTTATAGCTTTGCATTCATCACCCCAATCTATTTTTGAATATTTTCCTTACCCCAGAAAGAATCAGAATAAGAAAAATAAAAGTAAAAAAGAACACCCAAATCATCCCACCCTATTTTTCATTTAGTTTTTGTCCCCATTTTTCTACTCATCCATCCATACACTGGATAAAGGGAGTGCAATCCACAGGGTTTTCACAATCACACTGTCATCCCCTGTAAGCGACATTGTTATACAATCGTCTTCAAGAGTCAAGGCTACCAGGTTGGAGTTTGACAGCTTCAAGTATTTACTTCTAGCTATTCCAATACATTAAGACCTAAAAAGGGTTATCTATATAGTGCATAAGTATGCCCACCAGAGTGACCTCTCGACTCCATTTGGAATCTCAAAGCCACTGAAACTTCATTTCATTTCATTTCACATGTGCACCTCTCTTTTGTGTTTCCCTAGCCCTGGTCCCAATCAGAAGGAGACAGAGCCTCTGGGAGGCAGCTGGGTGGGAACACTGTGCTGGCCCAGAGCGGGGTGCAAGGGGGGAGATGAAGAGGGATAAAGCCACAATCTGAAGAGCCAACAGTGGAAGCAGGGACAAGTGCTGGCCTCGCTGGAGATTAATCTGCATGTCTGAGGCCGGCCTCCCCCTCCCTCACCTGCACTTAGCAGATGCTAAGGGTCAGTCTGCTGGCTGGGGCCTCACTAATATCCATTTCCCCACATTAGCAACTAGGAGGGTGGGCCCAGCTCATCTCGGAGGCTCTGATCTGCCATGTGGGGTTGGAGCCCGTAGGTCTGGGTTGCCTTGGAGTAGCCATCTGAGGCCTGTGAGCCCTGTATCCTGGGGGGCCCACGCACTAACACCCAGATGGCAGTCCTCCAGGCTGGGGACCTGCTCCCTTAAATGCCCACTCATGCAGCCAAAACATCCTGGGCACACGCCAGGCCTGAGCCTGCCTCCCAGGAGTCAGTGAGGGGCTAGAGCAAGACCAGGGCTGTGGGGAGCCTTCCTGGGAAGGACGATATCTTAGCTAAAGCTTGGGGGATGAGGTGGGGAGGCAGTTGCAGGCAGAGGAAAGAGCACGTACAGGCTTCCCAAACTCAGAAACAGCCACAAATCTAGGAAGTTGCTAAGTTCCAGTGTGACTGACACAGGCTAGAAAGGGAGACCACCAGGGCACTGGGGAGGTGGCAGGGGAGACCCCCAGGCCTGCGAGCTGGGCTGCGGGGGAAGTCGGTGCTTTCCTGAGGTAGACGGAACTTAGAAAGGGATTGAGCAAGGAAAGGCAGAGCCAGGCTGCATTTTAGCAGCTAGTTGGGGACGATGTGAACTGAAATGAAGGGGCAGAGGAAAGGAGGGGGTGGCTGTGGCGTCTGGGAGAGCCGGTGGGTAGAGGGCACTGAGGGCACCAACCCAGCAGAAGCTGCTACCTTTCTGCAGGCCTGACTCAAGGCTGGGGTAGGAGACACAGGGGACCGAGTGAGGCAGCCCAGGAGCTTGAATACACTTCCTCTCACCCTGCAGGGTGGGGGCCAGGGATGTGGGAGCAGAGTCCAAAGCCCACAGGCCACAGGGGTCATTTTTTACAAGGGCTGTGGAAGACCAAGCCAGTGATGTCAAAAGCAACAATAAATGGCCACCTCCCTTCCAACGACCCCTTTTCTCAAGGCTGGACAGGTCTGCTCTGCCCAGAGAGTAATTCATTTTGGCTCAGAGCCCTCAGGAAGCGAGTGGACAGTCAACGGGCACAGGGAACGAGTGGTTGCTGGGAAAGGAGGTCCTCTGGACGTGACCAGATTGGGTGACCAGAGGAAGAGGGGTCTGGGGGACAAGGTTCCAACCCCTCAGAGCCTAGCCTCTGGCTGGACAGGACCCCTGGAAAGGGTTCCTGGCACATGGCTCATGGGACAGAGGTGGCCTGGGGTTCAGA
>PVKY010010603.1:0-12524 GCA_004027775.1 Bradypus variegatus
AACTGCAATCAAAAGAAAGCTGGGGTAGCTATACTAATATCAGACAAAATAGACTTTAAATGGAAAGATTCATAAGAGACAAAGCAGGACATTATATATCAATGAATGTTTATGCACCCTATCACGGAGCTCCAAAATACATGAGACAAACGGGCTAAACTGAAGGGAGCAACAGACATGTCTACAATAATAGTGGGAGACTTCAAGACACTATCTCTTCTATAGATAGAACAAATAGACAGAGGACCAATAAGGAAATTGAGAACCTAAACAACATGATAAATGAATTAGACTTAACAGACATATAGAGATTGTTACATCCCAGTGTATCAGGATGCACATTCTTCTCTAGTGCCCATGGAACATTTTCCAGGATAGATCACATGCCGGGGCACAAAACAAGTCTTAATAAATTCAAAAAGATTGAAATTATTCATAACTCAGTATACTGTGGTAGTTAAAAGGATAGGCACTGAAGGTCAAGTTAAAACATCAGGTTCAAATTCTGACTCTACCACCTGGCTCTACCACTCATCACCTATGAGTACCACCTACTACTAATCTGTTCCTCAGTTTTCTCATGTCTATAAAAAAGGACAAGAAAATTGCCTGATTTTTAGGATTGTTGTGAGGATTAAATGTGATAAAATGTGTCAAGTGCTTCTAGAGCAGTACCTGATACACAGTAAACAGACAACATATATTAACTATTCTTATGACCAACCATTCCTACCAAGACACCTTCAGGAGCTGTAACAATCTCCCTCTGAATCTATCAAGTTTTTAACAAATCAAAATCTTCTCCTTTTTATCGGGAAAGAGTCTTCTTGCCTTAAAACCATTTTTGCTTTTATTTCAGTCTTTTGTGAATATGGTAGGTAACCATCTTCTTTATAATTTAAAGACTCTTCTTAATCTTTTTTATAATAAAATTCCCTTCCAAATATCATGCAAAGGACAGACTGCACCATGGATCACAAACACTATAAGAATTCATAAAGTATAATAAAATTTTGAGATTCATAAAAGAACATACAGCTACTGGAACAAAAAGCTTAGATAAGAAATAATGCAGAAGTCTATTAGTTGCTCAAAAAATACTGGATTCTAAAATAAAACACAGCAGGTAGAGATCCTTCATGGTTACAGTGACTCACATCACAAAGAACACACAGAGGATAATTTTACTAGATTTTTTCCTTAATAGCATGAAACCCGTTTCTTCACAACAATGGATAGATAGATGGCACAGACAAGGACAATTCCTTCAAAAACTAATTCTGTAGAGAAGAAAAGCCTAAAGGCTTAGATTTTTCTGCCAAACATATCCCTTACTTAGAGCTTTAAAAATTTAATGCAAATAGCATTCCTTGTGGTCTGCAGCATTAAGTAATAAAATTAAGCCTTATTTCAATCAGAAAACGAAGTTTGACTGAAAGAAAACTATCAATCTAAAATTTTGACACTGATAAGTTTAAAGGTAATATTGTGGGTCAACTGAACTCAAAGATCAGTAAATATGAGCGATAACGATAAATGAACCAATATTTTTTAAAGAGCCAGAGCCAAAGAAATGTTTTAAATAAAATTTGCTGAACTCTTCCTATGTTTTAAATATTTAAGTAAGCACTTTCATACATCTTATATAATTTAACTCTCCCAAAAACCCACACAGAGTAGAGATTATTATCCTCATTTTACAAATGAAGAAACTAAAGCCCAGTGATTTGCCCAAGAGCACATTGATTATATAAGATGCAGAGTCAAAATTTCAATTAGAAATTTTCGACACCCCCAGTTCAATTTTCTTTGCTTTCACTGTAGCATTGTCACTTCCAAAACTCAAGTACTCTAAATCTTAGCTCTTATAATATGTACCAATCTTTTTATCTGGGGAGAGGCAACAGTTGTGATAGCAATGCTGAATCTGACATGACTTAACCAGTCCAATCTAAAAGGTTTGGTTCATGCTGTCTACCCACTTAAAAACATCCACTTGTCCCTGGACACACCCTTCAATAAGCTCTAACTCAAGAATCACCTCCTCCAAAGCAGTTTCCCAGGTTAAAAAACCTGCTGTTACCTTCCAAGTTAATATCCCTCCTTTTTATCATCTCTTTGCTTATGTAGAGTTTGCATTACGTTATCACATACTTCTTTGTTCCCCAGTCATATAGCTAGAACTACATTTTTCATTCAATAAATATTAAACACTTGGAGATTCAACAATGAGCGAAACAGACAAGGGCCTTGCTGTTATAGAGAGCCTACATTGTCTGAAACTTTGTCAATAAAGTTAAAAATCGCATAGGGTATAAGAGTATGATAATCCAGGACAAAGATTCCTTCCTACAAATTCTCTAATGAAAGCTCTCTCCCCCAAACTTGGTAACAGTTTTCAGGGAGAAAAATCTCTTCTATCATGCCTTCCAAATTAGACTTTCAATTTCATGACTTTGTGAGTATATATATGCATATGGGAGAAGTGGGAAGAAAGAGAACAAAGATAGATCTAAAATCTCTCAAGGATGGCTTCCCACATTCTGGCATGAAATATGCACACAACCTCAGTCCAGAAATCCCTCCTTGTATCCCATTCACAAGGGAACTGTACTTGCAACACAATTGCTCCAATCAATTACCTCCATCCATCTCCTTACATACCAACTTCATTAAAATGAGTACAGTTCTCAGAGGCATTTTTATTCAAGCTGTATTTATCTTTTATTTGTAGGTCTTACTCATAAAAATAAAGCAGAACTTGTGCCTTCTACTTTTGAATCACCTGATGCCCTAAGATCGCTGGTATAAATGTGATCTTATTAAATATTAATACTTCTGGTATTGCTATTAGGATAAATTTCCAAAAATAGTATTAGAAAACTTAATCTAATAATCCACACCAAATTTAAAGGTACTATGATCACTCATTAGTTAATCCTTTAAAGGGAAAGAAATTTTGGTTATGCAGATCTTGTAAATTTGTAATTTTTATCAGTGTTCTTTTCTTCTAAAGTACAATTTCTTTCTAACTAAAAAAAATATTATCAGAGAAGTTGTAAATTTACAGAAAAAAAATCATGCAGAAAATACAGAGTTCCCATATACCCACCCATTAACATCTCGCATTGTTGCGGAATATTAATATAACTGTACTATTAACTAAGGCCAGGGTTTACATTCAAGTTCCCTATTTGTGTTTTACATATGTTTATGTATGCTTACATCAATATACAGTCTATTTTTTTATTCTAGTTACATATATGCAATCAATTTTTCTCCTTTTAGCCAATTCAGTGCTGTTAATTAAATTCACAATATTGTGCTACCATTACCATCATCCATAAATCTAAGCAAACTAAAATATAACTTAATTACACAGAATTTTTATTTATCCCAGAAATATATTTTAATGTCCTCAATTCAAAAATGAACCAAAAACTAAATTATCACCAAACTTATAAATCCCGTAAATGTGTTTTAAGAAAAACAGTTGCCTCTAAAATGTAGTAAAATTCTAACCGAAAAATATAGCAACATTTTCCCCCATGTCAGAGATACAATAAATATGATTCAATGAAACAGAAATAAAACATGACCATTTTTAATTAAACAGGCATTTTTTTAACCACCTGAACATAATGAATTGTGGCTCAAACTATTCACATGGAATCTGACTTCAACAACTTAATCTCCAAAATTAAAGACCTAAAAGGTAGTTCTTATGTTTCATCAATTCCTTTTCTCAGCATCTTGAACAGGCATAGAGTAGTTATTCAATACATAGTTGATACCAAAAAACCAGGTAACAAATATTTGAAAGTAGTTGTACTTTTAACAGGGGTTTTTACGTCACATGGCCTCACTCTTCCTTCCCCAGCCTGGTTTATAAGACAACCAAGATCTTAATAATTTCACTTCAAAACAGTTCTAACAAGCATAGAAACTGATCACAGTCTCTCAGCATAATCAAGTGTAGATTAAACCGGATGGAATGAAGAAAACCTAATGAGCAATTCATCCACATTCCTCCACAATTTACGCTATTCCTGCAATCCTGGGAGCGGAAAAACCTATTTTAAACGATTATTGAAAATGGCATTAATTTGAGGACATATTTCAGGTGAAGGTTAATAACAATAAATCTGCCTTCCACAGGGCAGTCTACAAGCATTTAGAAGACATTCGTCTTCCAGTACCAGCAAGGCAAAACTTCTTTATATTATTTATTTAACGCCAATATGCTTATATCATTAGTTAGATAAGTGTTTCCCATCTAAATAGGATCCCAAGTTACCTATCATTTCAGACCGCATTTGGATAAAATGAAAGTAGATATAATGTTCAGCAACTCAGATCTCTCTCACAAAGAAGTGTATTAAGTGACTTTTGTGAATGGAAAATCTGCTTAGACTATTGCTTCGCCTCAGCCGGTCTTGAGTGGGTGGCTCAGTGAACCAAAGCATGCTCCATGTTAAGATCCTTGGGATCTGATTGCACTCTTGAGAGAGGGCTTAAAAAACAAACAGTAAATTAAAAGTACAGCAAAGGCTTCGCCTTTCCTCCTACGTTACAAGAATACCACGGGAACTAGGTCTAGAGAAACAACGTCTTGTCACTCGCCTCTGCAAGGGCGGGGCACGCCACAGCCTCCTCTGGGGCTGTCATAGGAAAACCGGAATCTCGCCTTAACCGCACAAAGCGACAAAGCGCCCACTATCCCAGGCGCTGGGGCTTCAGCGAGACCCGCCCTTAGCCCAGTCAAACTTCAGGAGACACTCTGGGCGGTCAAAAAGCTCGAACCGACCGCCGCCCCTGCTCCCCCGCCGCGGCTCCTCCTTTGGGCCCCAAAACACTCCACCCCCGCTAGCTTTCGAACCCCAACTCCAAAAGGGACAAAGGAGCTAAACAGGAACTCCCTGGTGCTAAGTGGTCAGGAGTCCCCACCAGCCCGAGCTCAGAACGTGGAGATAAGGGGGTGCAGCTGCCCGGAGAGGTGCAGATCCCTCGCCTCTGACTCAGGGATCAGCGCGACACTCACCGGTGAGGAGCCCCAGGAGAGGCGGACCGCAGGGGGCCGATTCCTCCCGGGTCGGTGAGGCGCCGAGGTTTCGGGCCCGGCACGCGTCCGATCGGATCCCAACTTCTGTCGGCCGCTGTCGGTGTCGGCAACTGGGGTGCGAGCCCAGACGGAGGGCGCAGTCTCGCCGCAGCCGAGGAGCAGCGGGCTTCGCCAGCGAGGTGGACGGGAACTCTGGTCCCGAGGTTCACTGGCTAGGGCGGGACCTCTCCTTCCCTCCGTCCGCCCGCTACCGGCGGCCGCTGCTACCGCAGCCAAAGCTAACGCTTGCAGCCGCTCTGGCTGCCGCTACCACCGCCTCCGGCCGGGAGCACGTCGCGATCTAATGTTGTCATCGATCGCGTAGGCGCCGCTTTGGGCACCCGGAGCTGCCAGGATCCTTCACATTCTAGAAGAGCCCTCCCCCTCTAAGCCCCGCCCCCCGACTCGCGGCCTCCGGCCACACCCCCTTCCCGTCACGTGACGGCGCGCGGAGGCGGCCGCGGAGTTGCCTTTTTAGCGGGGTTGACGGGCGTGGTGCTGGAGCAACTGTCAACAGCTCTCCTTGTCAGGGTATTGTCGCCGCCAAACAGCCTCCGCAAACCCGTGGGCGGCCATGGGAAGTGAGTCTACCACCGTGGGCCTCGCACTTGCTGCCCGCTGAGGCGAGGCCCTATGGACTGGTGGTCCTGGGCCCTTTTTAATCTGAGGAGAATGCACAACAGAACCTCCTGGTCAGGGCTCACCCAGGACCCCACGTCCACCCCGAGGTGCAAGCGTAGACTTGCCTCCCCAGCCTTGGGCTAGGTTAAAGTTTTAGGCAAAGAAAAAAAGAAGGCATCGTAGTGTGTAACATCTGGCTTGAAAAACATTCAGTAGCTACTTGTTTCTATTTCTAGTAGCACATTAATTGTGGCTTTTAATTTACTGTTCTCTTCATTAGAGGTTTTTATTTGTGAGGGAACGATGGTGCATTTCAATCATGCTGGGATGAAAATAGCCCAACAATTTATTTTTATTCTTAGTCATGTTCAGGATTTTCCATGCCAGTTTTTCAGTCATTAAGTTTTACAGTGTGTTAGGTTGGTGGCAGTTTAAACAGAAACACATGAATTTGGCATTGTGTTCCGTTTTGTAAATATAAAGCCTAATTCTTGATTTTATCAAGTACCTCAACTTTTTTAACTTAACCTGTTTGCCTTCCTTTCTAATAATGGTCCAAGGAACCCTCCCCTTTCACCCAACCCTGTTGATGAGAGGAAGAGGGTAGAATACTAGTCACCAAAAGAAAGAACCAACACCGAAATAAGTGAGGTGGAAAAGCAGAGAGATCATCAAACCCTGCTAATAATGAAGGCAAATTAGACAGCTTTCTTTAAAATTAAACTCAATTGGTAAATCATTTTCCCTTCTTGCCCAGAACTAAGTTTTTTTTTAAGGGATTCTCATCTTTACATTTTCTTAACAAGAAGTCAGAAGACATTCTGATCAACTGGATACTCTAAAATGCATAAGCAATCAATTTTGGCCTATATAATCGTTATTAATATATTTCATGAAATTCTAAGACTTTCCATTATATCATGTTCCCCAAGAAAGAAAGAAAAAAGCACTGCCATTTCAACTATGCCAAGCCACTGATTTGTTCAGGCATGTCTTGAATTCAGCAATGTTAAAATGTGAAAGACAATGAATGAGTCTTAGAATCTATGATACGCTAATGAACTGGTGTTCCAATGAGGAAAAGATTCTACCAAGTTCTATTATGAAGTCTGAGAGATTGTGCTTAGATCAGACAACCACGAGGAAAGATTATTATTCTGTAAATGACAGTATAACTTTGGAGTTTGTCAACACTTTGAAATTTGTCTCCAGTTTTCTGGACTAGTGTTTTTCAAACTGTGATTCAAAAACCAGTTTTATTTTTTAATAAAATAAGCTAAAATTGAATAGAATATTAAAAAATCAGAATGCGTCAGATCTAGTAAGAGCCATAATTGCTTTGTGAAAATTTTGTTTCAACTGGAGGGGTGAGGGGAGGATTTGTGAAGATATGTCCTGTGTTGTTGTGATTTAAAATATATTTCTTACTGTGAGTTGGAATCAAATAGATTTGAAAAAGAATGTTTCTAGAGCATAGGTAACCTGTGAAACATACCATCTGGGCTATTTCCCTGGTGCTTTGCCCTTATTTTGAGAACTGAGACTAAAGATTTGGATACAAATTGCCTTGCCTAATCCTCTCCTGTCTTGGCCCCAACATCTTATATTGGCTATTGAAAATATGGTCATTTGTTGGAATGGAAAACACTATACTGGAAGCAAGGAGGCCTAGGTTACAGAGTTGGCTAATTAGACGTGCAACTAGGTAATTACTCTCTGCATTTCAAGTCTTGATAAAACTATGGAGTTGTACTAGATGTTTTTTAAAGAATTGTCCTTAACTTTTTTTCCAATGGCTGACACGTATGTTGGAAAAAAACGGCCATGGTATACCCAGGACTATGCAAATTCTGTCACTCCTTTCAGCTCCACTCAAAAAAAAAAAAATTAATGCAAGTGAGAATGAAGATATAAGAAAACAAATGTAAGT
The DNA here is from genome assembly GCA_004027775.1 of Bradypus variegatus. NCBI lineage: Eukaryota > Metazoa > Chordata > Mammalia > Pilosa > Bradypodidae > Bradypus > Bradypus variegatus. Next base: position 7,653 of record PVKY010010603.1, read on the forward strand.
ATCTTCTGTATTTTATTGCTAGTAATAGTTACTTTTCACAAATAACTTGATTTTTAATATTCCTCGTAACCAACTGCAGCACAATAATATATCCTTATGATACTGTTTGGGGTCCTTCCAAATGTTATATTCTCTGATTTCAGGAAATGATCATTAAGTCTAGCATTTTCAGTATAATCACAACATAAACAGAAATTGCTATATGTGATTTTGCACCATAAATGAAAAATATTCAATAATTCCCATACGTTAATTTAAGAGATATCTTGTAAGTTAGTTACTCTCAGAAAAAATTTTAAGAATAACATTTTAAAATAAATTTTTATTATAATCATCCAATTTTAACTCAAATGAGAATTCTCTCTTTTGCCTAGTGCTTAATGAATTATACAGTTCTGGGAAAGAGAAAATTATGTTTTCCAAAATAGATTTATCAGTAACCAGCAAGATGATCTTTCCATCAGAATATATTTCAATGCTGACCTAGAATGAGAGAAAAGTGGCTTAAGATTTTTTTTCTCCTTTATCTTACCCAGTTAAATACTTAATGTTACCAAAGATTGCTAATCAGGAGTGTAAACTACAAACTTCATTTTATGGAAGAAGATAGAGATTGTGAAAAACCTCATCCATAAATAAGGCATTCGACATAACTTTCAAGACTGTGGTAGACTGTATTATTAGTCACAAATATTCACTCTCCCCACTCCCACCACTGCCCTGGCAGCTTGGTCTTGTAACTTGTATTAGCCAGTGGTTTGTGTGTAGATGTGACACATGCTATGTCAAAGCAGAAGCTTTAAATTTGAGTGCAGGATTCAAGTCAATCTGTTGCTTCTGTGATGCCTGTCTTGAGAAAGGTATGTCCCAGATAGAAGTAGTTTCTTTAGCCCAGGCTTCAGAGTAAGAAAACATATGGAACAGACCTAAAATTAACTCTCAACCCTGGAGCAGCACTACAACAGCTGACCTGCAGCTATTGACATGAAACAAGAGTTTTGTTTTTGTAAATCCAGGAAATTTTTGAGGTTCTTATACAACATAACCTAAAGTAAATTGAGCCAGCATATTAGTGCTTCCAAGATTAAAAGTACTATTGAATAATAATTAAATTTCTGCTTAATAAAATAAAAAAAAGATATCTACAAACCAGTCAACCAGATATTTAGTAAACATTCAGCCAAACTTTACACTAAAAAGTAATCTGTTTATAAAATCTATAGATTTGCTTGCAAAATATTTGCAAATTTAGTTAAAGCATTTCTGTTTAGTGTTATTTGTCTTAAAGAAATATCCCTTGAAGAAAATTTATATAATACAACAAAATATAAAGAATATAGGCTTCTATTTCTGGTAATATCATAGACTAAGTACTTTAATACATTGAAAACAAATGGCCACACTTAAATAAAAATTCTGGAAAAATATTTTTTTAAATCTTGTTAAATATGTTGATTAGCTGGCTGTAAGGTAAGAAAATTAAGTCAAAAAACACTAAGTAAAGGCAGGAACCTGGAGAGTTAAGCAGAACCTAAACTCAGCCTTTACCCTCAAGGCATTTACCAAACCCAATTAATATAAGCTTTGGTTTTAGTGACTTAACAAGAGACAAAACCCATGATGCTGTCCATTATGAAAAGTCTGATGACTGCCTCCAAGACACACGTGACACACACAAAGCTGGGTTTCTGCTGATTATTCATTCGGTGTAAGGATATTCTAGAAATAAACTTGTCCCTTACTTACACACATACCCCTCCCCCAGAGTCTGTAAAGAAAACTTCCTTAAACTTTGGCACCTAGTGGATAAGGGAAAAGCAAAGTCATAATCTGAGAATATGGATCCGCAGTCCAGCTCTCAAACTAAAATGTAACCTGTATCCATACTACCTGGTGATCCCCCAACCCTCAAGTGGATACTTAAGAATGATTCTTGACCAATAGTTCTCTTAGACACCAGGCAGGTGCAAATGCCAATCCTTTTTGGAGGACCCCATCTTCATTTTGAGCCATGAAGAATGATGATAAATGAAATCATGAGGAAATGAGCAGCTCATGGTCAAAACAGAATAAAAACAAAACTAGAAGAAAATAAGGCACTGTTAGTGATAAACAGCACTAACAAAAGACAGCAGAAACAGACTATGGGTCACAGACTATAAAATAGCTTTATGACATACAAAAGAAGGAATAAGAGACAAAATTGAAAATATTTTCAGGAAACAAGATATTGTAAAGGATGAATAAATACAGTTGAAAAAAGAGAACCAAATAGAACTTCAAGAATTGAAAAAAATACACTGAAACAAAACTTGTTAAACAAGTGTGCCAGTTTGAATATATCATGTCCCCCACACACCATTATCTTTGATTTAATCTTGTGTGGACAGACCTATCATTGTTAATTAAATTGTAATTCTTTGAGTGTTTCCATGGAAATGCACCCCACCCAACTGTAGGTGATAACTCTGATGAGATATTTCCATGGAGTCATGGCCCCACCCATTGAGGGGGGCCTTGATCAGTGAAGCCATATAAATGAGCTGACAAACAGAAGGAACTCAGTGCAGCTGAGAGTAACACTTTGAAGAGGTGCTACAGCCAAGAGGGACACTTTGAAGAAAGCACAAGAACTAGATAAGAGACAGTTTGAAGACAGCCATTGAATTCAGACTCTTGCTCCAGGGAAGCCAAGGGAGCACAAATGCCCCAAGGGCAAGTGAGAGTGACATTTTGATGAGGAGCTGTGGCCTAAAGAGGAATGTCCTGGGAGAAAGCCATTTTGAAACCAGAATTTGGAGCAGATGCCAGCCACGTGCCTTCCCAGCTAACAGAGGTTTTCTGGACACCATTGGCCATCCTCCAGTGAAGGTACCTGGTTGCTCATGCATTACCTTGGACACTTTATGGCCTTAAGACTGTAACTGTGTAGCCAAATAAACCCCCTTTTATAAAGCCAGTCCATTTCTGGTGTTTTGCATTCTTGCAGCACTAGCAAACTAGAACAAGTTTAATAATCTTTTTGATATAGAAGTACAAACTGGTGTACTGGAAGACAGAGATGAGAGAAGTATCCCAAATGCAACAGAAAAAGAAAAGTTAATGAAAATATAAAAGAAACTTTAGGTGACATGGAAGACATTTTGAGATCTAAAATCTAATTATAGCTCCATAAGACTAGGAAAGAGCAAATGGGATGTTTGACAAGATAATGGTTTAGAACTTCCCAGAACTGACATGAGACTACAACCCACAGACTTAGAAAACTCCCCAAATCCCAAACAAGTTAAAGAATAATAAATCCACACTTTGATACATCATAGTGAAACTGCAAAAAAAAAACAAAGAAAACCTTAAAAGCAGCAGAAAGAAAACACAAATTCTACTCAGTGTCAGAAGTATTAGAAGAATTTCTGCCTGTACACTTCGACATTCTTACTTGAATTTCTAGCCTACCAGCTTTCGCTAACAAATTCAAACTCAAGAATTCAACATGACCTTTACTGGAATTTCCAGCCTACCTTCTGCCCTATGGAATTCATAGTTGCCAGCCTACACAATAGTGTGAGCCAATTACTAATAATAAATCTCTTAATTTTTATAAATTCCTTATAATAAGTATCTTTATATGTGTATATATAATATATGTATAATGTATTTATCCTATATATACATACATCTTGTTGGTTCTTTTTCTCTGGAGAACCTTAACAGATAACAGATTTTGGTCAGAAAACAGTGGAATATCTTCAGTGGGCTAAGAGAAAATGACTGTCAGCCTAGAATTCAACACCTTTGGAAAATGTCTTTCAAGAATGAGGCCAAAAAGAGCTATTTTCAAACAAACAAAAGCAGAGTTTACCAGTAGATTTTCACTAAAGGAAAGTCTAAAGACAGAAAGAAAATGAACACAAATGGAAGATGTGAGAGTTGAGAATAAAGAAAGGACACTGAAAGTGGTAAATATTTGGATAAATGTGAAAAACATTGACTATGCAAAATAGTAAGAATTGTTAAAATATTTTAATAATTTTTAAAAGAAAAAATAGCAGTCATTCATATGCCTAACATCAGAAATAGATCCAACCAAATTCTTATTTTATACCTACTATAAGACAGATTTCATCAGACCAAGTACTTTATCCATTCACACTATATCTCAGTCCAGAATATGCCTTTAAAAGCAAAAACACTATAAATTTCAATTTATTTTTCTTCTTTCCTTATCCATATAGGAAAAATTTTATTAATATTTTATTGGTATATTCTTTTTAAATAACTGTACTGTTGCAGTATTTTTAAGTGTGTTCCTTCATAATGACATTCTTTCAAATTTGCATAATGTACCAACTGAAGATGAGTTATTAATAATCAGACCAAGAAATTAGCATATATTTAGGAGATCATGATTTAGAGTAATAAAAAGCAGAATTATATACTGTTTTTCACAAAACTATGAAGCATTAATGAGTCACACCATAGAAATCTAAAAATGAAAGTTCATGACAAATTATATAATTATGTATTCACAGGTTAAAGACAATTAAGCCTTTTTGAAAAACTCTGCCTACTCTTTCCACCCATGTTCCCTATTCAAAATTAGGTGCATGCTATGACTTTCAACAACATCTGTGGAAATAGCTAGAAATTTATGCTCAGGGTATAAGGATTTACTCCTGAGTTTTAATTCAGCTCAGAGAGCATGCTAAACGCAAAATAAATTAAAAAGAAAAGAACCTGTTTCTTTCTGATGGCAACTTAGACTACACATTCCCAGTTACAAATGTTTTCAGTTCAATTTCAGTAGAGTATATAGAAAGCAACTTGTCACAATTATCTAAACATCGAAGTCACAGAAAACATAATCCCTTA
>PVKY010010604.1:0-12528 GCA_004027775.1 Bradypus variegatus
TTTTTCATGGAGGTGTTTTTTTGCCCTGTCTCTCCTAGCCACCATCTTAGGTTCTCCCCCAGGTGCACTTGAGAAGAATGTGTGTTCTGCTGCTGGACAGAGTATCATATGTACATCCGTTAGGTCTAACTGGTCAATAGTGTTGTTCAAGCCCTCTATCTCCTTATTGATCTTCTGTGTAGAGGTTCCATCAATTATTGAAAGTGGTGTGTTGAAATCTCCAATTATTATTGTAGAACTATCTATTTCTCCCTTCAATTCTGTCAGTTTTTGCTTCATATACTTTGGGGATCTGTTGTGAGGTGCATTTATGTTCACAGTCATTATATCATCTTGCTGGATTGCAAGTTTCAATAATAGATAACATCTGTCTTTGTCTCCTTTAGTCTTTTTTTGACAATGTATATTTTGTCTGACAATAATATAGCCCCTCTGGCTCTCTTCTGATTACTGTTTGCATGGAACAGCCTTTCCACCCTTTTACTTTCAAACTCTTTGTGTCTTTGTATTTAAGGCAAGTATCTTGTAAACAGACTTTTTCATCCAATCTGCCAATCTTTGCCTTTAACAGGGAAGTTTAATTGGGGAAGCTTTTTACAGACATAGACTTGTGGGCTGTGTCCTGGAGATTATTGTGTTTGCTGCTCTGTTTGATAATGAAAAATGAGAAAGGGCCTGAGTACCTGACAAGAAGGACTGATTTAAATGAGTGACTGCCCAGAAGTGCCCTGAAGTACATCCCTGTGCTCCCTGAAGCACCCTCTCTTGGACTCTCACGGACACACTGCCTTCGCTCTTGGCTGGGTGTCAGGGTTTCCTCTAGCAAGCTTGTGTTATATTTTTATGACCAGACATCTTTTATTGAAAGCTAATTCTTTTAGGGTAAGGAAAAGGAAAGCAGTTTCCATATCACCACCCACAGCCGCCCTCCACCTATCCTGGGATTTTACAGACAGAGCAGTGCCCTAGAGGGGTTTCTGAGAGGGCTGGGGCTTTCCCGGTTTGGAGGCTGGTGGTTCTGGGAGCAGATCCTGTGAGCAGAGGCCAGAGAGGAGAGGCAGGGAACAGCACAGGGGCCAGGAGGTGCTGTGGGCTCAGATGCGGGCCCGCCCACCTCCCCCAGACACCAAAGCACTTGCTGGCAATGGTGGCATCTGTGAGTGGAGGGCACTCCTCCGGCCGTGAAATGGAATTGCTGGGGACTTTCCATTGTGGAAGGTAGGGGCTGTTTTTTTTAGGGCATTTATAGTCAACAGCTCCAATTAAGTTCTATCCTGTAGACTGAAATATGAGAAGGAAATGGGCCACGGGACCCCATCCCCTCTGCCTCTGCTTCCAGAGTTCCATGGCTGAGGCTGTCCCTCCCTCCCTGGCCGACGTGGGGTGCCTCTCACCAGCAGCAGGTCCATGGTGTTGAGCCGGCAGAGCTCCTGGTTGATGCTGGGGGTGTTGGTGTGCAGCAGGGCGGCCACAAGGCGGGCACCATGGAGACGGGCATTACCCAGGGGTTCCTCCAGCACGCCGACGGTAGTCAGGATCGCTTGTTTCTACAGACACAGGAAGTGACCACACTGCCAACCCCTCTGCTTGTGGGGTCCTTCTCTCCCACTGTGTGGGTGTTGTGAGGTGAGCCTGCTGAGGCGAGCGGGACTCAGGGCCTCAGTGAGGGGGTGTGAGCAGGGCCCTTGGCCAGGCCCGGGGGATATCCCTCAGTGCCTGAGATGTATCCCCGCTGGGGCAGGGTCCCTGGGCTGAGGGCAACTGCGGGGCCTGGGCCCTGCTCGCAAAGCCTGGACACGGACTCCTGGGGATCCAGTCTCCAGCTGCCTCTGTAACCCACATGCAGACCTCTCCACCCCTTTCCCAGAAGCCGATCCCCGCTCAGTGCCAGGCACTGCTCGAGGTGACAGCTGGATGGAATCCTGCCTTCCGAAGTTGCTTTGTGGCAGGGGTTACAACACACGAGTAGATAAACTACGCACCATGGGAGAGCACATGGGTGCTAAGGAGAAGAATCGGGCGGGGCGAGCCTGGGTCTGGGTGACTCTGAGGGGTGAGGAAGCAAGCCTTACCGCACTGCTCCCTCCTCACAGCACCACGCACCAGTGAGTGTGGAGCTGGGCAGAGGGTCTCCCCGGACCCCATCAGCCCACTCCCAGGGCAGAGTGATCTCTGGCAGGGTGCCCCAACTCAAAGGCCAGGCCCACAGTGGCTGCTCTCGCCTCTGAATTCACACCCTGCAATGATCCCCTAGTTCAGAAAGCAAAAGAATGACCTGGAGAGCCTGCAAACAGACAGCTTCCCAAGCCGCACCTATAGAGACAGACACCGGCATTTGGCAGATCTGGGCCGGGCCTGGGCCCCTGAGGTTGTCAACTGCCCAGGTAGCTCAGAAGTAGGTCCAAGAACAGCAGAGGGCAGGCGCACTCTCTCCCCAAGCCACACCCTGCCGTGCCCCAGCTGATGCATGGTTCTCTGCTTCTCTGGCAAGGCTCTGCACACTTGTTCCGTGGGGTTTACCTTTGGGGGGCTGAGCAGAAGCCGGTGAAAGTCCTTCAGTCGTGGCACGACGCCGTGCAGTACGCCGCTGTGCACGGGGTGTGACTGTTCGAGTCCCTGAGAAAAGGTGTCCACCAAGCCCTCGGCCCTGTCGAGATGAGAGCAGACGTTGACCCAGGGGTGTGTTAGTCTGCACCTGCCCAAGATCTCAACCCCATGCCTTCTTCCAGAAGGAGCTATTTTTCTCTTCCCAAAATGAATTCTTCAGAGTCAAACTACTCACAGCCTCCACACATTTTTTAGTGATTGATGTGATGGAAAGAGGCATTTAGGGAAGTTTTGGATAATTCTAGTGGGCTTATAAAGAAAGAAAAAAATCAGCATTCTGGTTACCTAACTAGAGGAAGTGATCATAACTTGGTAATTCTACTTTTGGGCAATAAACTAATAAATATATATTAGGTACAAAAGACCCTCCTGTCCTCCAGGGTGGCTGGCTCAGTCTACTCACCACCTCCGTCCTGACACCTGCCAGGGGAGCACAGCCCAGTGGGGGGCTCCCCCAGCACAGCACAGGAGTCCCTCAGGGGACACGACTCCCTCACCATCCCAACACCCAGCCCGACAGTGCCCACCTACAAGCACCTTTGCCCAGGCCCGCTGCATGCTGGGCACACCCACCAAGATTGTGCACACTTCCTAACTCCTGGGACTCCCTCACCACCTTCCCCTGCATCCACTTAAGTGGGCATCTTCCCAGGAAAGTCTCCTTGCTGACCAGCTCCTGCCCACCGGCCCAGTGTCCATGCCTTTCTCTTATCCCTGCACTGAATACCACATTGTATGTAAACATCACACCCCTATGCCAGGCAGGGAGCAATCTGTCAGGGGCTATGCCTTAGTTCTCTTTGTCTGCCAAGTCTCAACTGTGTTTGTCTCACAGTAGGTGTTCAAGTGCATACCTAATGCGCGAGAACGCAATAACCAGCAGACAGTACTTAATGCATGCATGTGCATGCACGTCAGTACATGAGCATGTGAATGCATGTGTGTGTGTGCCCATCTGTGCATGTGCATGTGAACGCATTGTGTGCATGCATGTCTTGAGTGTGCATGTGAACGCATGTGTGTGCATGCACATCTGTGTGTAAATGCATGTGTGTGCATGCACGCCTGCGCATGTGCATGTAAGTGCATGTGTGTGCATGCACATGAGTGTGAATGCATGTGTGGGCATGCACGTCTGTGCATGTGCATGGACACGTGTGTGCATGCATGCCTGTGCATACGCGTGTAAATGCATGTGCGCGAGCATGTGAGTGTGAACGCATATGTATGCATGCACATCTGTGCGTGTGCGTGAATGCATGTGTGCATGCATGCCTGTGCATGTGAACGTGCATGTGTGTATGTCTAGGTGCGTGTAAACACGGGTGTACATGCATGTGTGTGCATCTGAACACATGTATGCATGCATGCCTGCATGTGCATGTGAACGCGTGTGTGTGTACCTCTGTACGTGTGCATGTGATCACACGTGTGCATCAAACAGATTTCATGAAACATTTCTCCCTCACGGAAGCAAGAGGCTCACCCAGCCCGCTGCGTTTCCAGCAAGGTCAGTAAGACCTGCGTCCCGCTGACAAGGCAGCTCTCGGTCTGGTCTCCATCAAACATGTTCTTCAGAAGCTGCTCCACACAGTCCTGCCTGCCAGAGACCCGCGAAGCCAGTGCTGGGGAAGTGCTCCCTGACTGCGCACTCACTTAGGCAGTCTTCCCTCCCTTCACGGACCTGGTGACACCCTTGGGACCAGGAGGAGCTCTGCTCTGGAGACGGAGCCACTGACCCACAGGAGACCTCCTCCCTTGGACTGCAAAGCTGACCCATCAAAATGTGGGTCAGCGGGGGGCCCCCCAACTCCAGTGCTCAGCAGGATGCAGACAGGTCAGCGCGGACCCCCAGGCCTCACAGGCAGCACTCACGATTCCAGCACCGCGAGGAGGGGGTTGGGCTCTGAGGCCTCCTGCTGCTGGCTGCCCTGGTCTCTGCCCAGCCTGACGAGGTCACACAGAGCCTGAGCTGCGTTGGACTGCCTCTGAAACACAAAGGACAAACACACGTCCCCCCAGCGCTGATGAGAAACACGAGTGGAAGCGGCTGCTAGAGGCTCTCTCAAGAAACTGGGCAAGTGGCGGTGCCAGTGACGCTGCTCAGTCCTATGAAGGATGTTCCAGTCCCTCTAACCCCGTTTTCTGCGGAGGCTGCAGACCTTCTTGTCCATGAAAGATGTCTGTTTTTGCCCTTTCCATTCTCAAATGACGATCTAGTTAGAATTTTTAGCTGTATCTAGCAATCCCCAAGAATTCAAATGTTCAGAAATGCTGTGCAGATATTGCTCTGCACCTCTGCTCCATGTTTTGAGACATACTATATATGAGACTGTGTTGACACTATATTTTAAATTAATAAAAGTAGCTACTAGTATTCAGAATGACATTATTTGAGCTAATGAAAAGAAGGAAGTCACTAAAGATACAATAAAGGACTCAAGTTTCCATGGGCACCTGGAGACAGCTGGGGACCACAGCCCCCACAGGCACAGGCCTGTCCTGCAGGGGGATGGCCATGGGGAATGGCAGCTGAGTGAAGAAACACCACTCCACCCTTTTCCACATCACAGCATGCGATGCACATGCCAAGCAGGGTGCAAAGCTAAAGGAAATGCTTGCATGACCATTTTCAGGGAAAAATAAAAGCAACCAGGCTGGCTGTGCGGCACTGTGAGGCCTCACCGAGGGGCAGCATGGGCTACTTCAGGACACTCCATGCTTACCACGAACACACAAGGGGACCCCGTGGTGAACACGCCTGGCCCAGGGAGAAAATGCAAGGACTGACACGAAACCGCTGCAGCAGAGAGCAGCGCAGGTGTCAGAGCAAGTCCTGAGCAGACAGTGAGCCTACATGTGTGTGCACACGTGTGTGAGAGGGTATTTGTAATGCAGAGGAAAAGGTCTACAAGGCTCAACCCCACAACCTTAATGCTGGGAGCAGAGGCTCTGTTTCTTACTCCCTGCGCCGATGACCCACACCTCCTGGAGTGCAGGCTGAGCCTAGCGAATCACTTCCAACAAAAAGGAGGCAAACGTGACGAGACGTCACTTCCAACATCTGGTTACTGGAGGGCCTGGCACCTGCCTTCCTTGCCCTCTACTCCCTCCCTCTTCCACCCAGAGGGAAGCCAGCTGTCCCATGGAGAGGATGCTGTGGAAGCTGAGCCTGGGACACCTGCAACCTGTGCCCGGCCCCAGGCACACACGCTTTAAGATAAGCAATGCTTGCTGTTGTAAGCTGCCGAGTTTTGGGGTGATTTATGGCTCAGCTATAGGTAACAATACCATCTGAATTATTCTTATATAATGCATATGTACTAATTTTCCATTAAAAACAGCCTAGAAGTCAGCCCTCAATTAACGAAGGCAAGAATTGGTGCGGTCCTGGCCTGAAGGGAGGTGTGGTGTGCCCCCGCCTCACGCCCTCCGACAGCCGCAAGGGAACATGGGGCTGTAAGCATCATACTCACATCCTCCTCCTGACCTGGGTGGATCAGCTCCACGAGCCTCTGAACTATCATTTCTTCATTAAGCCACTGGAAGGAGAAACAGCCTTGTAGCAGACACCGGAGGAAGGATCTGCTGCTTTCCCCCACCCTGCTCACGTTCAGCTGAAGGGCATGAAGTCTTGCGGTGCAGCGGGGAGCCACCTCCCAGCCCTGGGTACAGGGACTCCATGCACATGTCCATCTGTCCGCCTAGACCTGCCTGTAAGGCCTGGAGCCCTGTGGTGAGTGCTCACACGTGTACCCATGTCAGAAGCCGCATCCCACAGCTCCATGGGTGAGCCTCGGGCGCCGAAGGCCTCAGAGTGCAAGAACCACTGGCCTCTTCCTCTTCTCCTCCTTGCCCCCACCTTGGAACCGACACGGGAGGGGTGCACAGCGCAGAGCAGCAGGACCCCCGTCTCCTCATGCAGCCAGCCCACTGCACCTCCAGGCGGAGGATCTCGCCCCTTTGGATGCCCAGCTGCAGACAGAGGCCCTGTGCCACAACACACTTGCAGAGGCAACCAAACTTCAGTCTCTTCGCTTAGACAGGAATTACAACACTTGAGCTTGATAAAATCAATCATCTTCCGGTTAACCAAAAGTAGTGACTGATGGTTACATCTGTGATTAACAGAACTATGAAAGCAAATTTAAGATTATTCAGTAAAAGTGGCTTGTCTATAGATTAGATCTTCCATGGATCTATGGGAGGAAAACATACTAAAGGGTTCTCCTGTTAGGTAAAGAGGCAAGAAACCACACACAAACCCAGTCTTCACCAAGGCATATGTGACCGTGGGAATTATGCCACATTTACTAAATCCTTTTGGCAAAAATGCTAGGAAATTTTCTCCTTTTATTTTAGACTTCCTATTTGCAAACTCTGGATCTACCAATCCAAGACGGACAAGAACAACTTCCATCCAGCGGCAGCAAATCCTCGCCAAGGTCGTGTTCCTCTGCTCTGCTCCGGTGCTGCCTGTGGGGTGCTCTTGTTTTGCTCTTTGGCAAGAGCAGATCACTGACATCTCAGACTCCCCTTCTGTCGTGGGAACAGACCCTCTCCCTGGTCCCTGCCACGGAGCCCTTGAGGAGGTGGAGAGGGGAGAGGCCAAAGGAGGCCCCTCTGCTGGGAGGTGTTGTCACGTTTCCTGTCTTCTAATTCTGCTTCTCTGAAGTCTGGCCTCCTCCAGTCGTCAGTGGAGTCTGCTGGGTCTCTGCTTGCTCGTTACTACCCATCCCCCTTCCAGGCACCTTGGGGGTTCTGGGATGTGGCTGTGCCTAAAGCTTCCAGCCCTTCTGACCCAGAGGCTGCAAAGGTCAAGCTTGCCCGGGGTTCTGGGGCCTCCTCAACATACCCTAATCCTTGTCCCTCCTGCATCTACTTCAAGATACATGGCTTGAAGACTCCAGATGGGGCCCATCCCTGGACAGGTGTAGAGGCAGTGGATGTCCCGGCCTGTCCCTGGGCCTCTTCCAGCTTTGTCACCCATGTCTGCACACCCCTTGGCCTTTCCCACAAGATTCTATAAGCAAAACCAGAGGGGATGCTCCTCCAGGGGAACATAAAAAACCCGCCAACCAACACAACCTCCAGCACGTGACCCTGCCCATACCTTGGGGAGCTCAGTAAGAGCTTACAGAACACCCTGTGGGGAGACACCAGCTGTCCCAGCATCACAAGTGCGTCCCTAGGATGCCTCACCCCGAGATGAAACACCTCCCTATGGGTACTAAGGAAGGGGTCAGCAGATAATGGCCTGGAGGGTCAGATCTGGCCAGTTGACAGCTTTAGTAAATAAAGAATTATTGGAACATAGCCATGGCCACTCACTGACGTTCTCTCCAGTTGCTGGGCCCACAAAGCCTGGAATATTTATCATCCGGCCCTTTTCTGGTTCCTGTGTGAAGAGACTGTTTCCTGACCCCTGCCTCTAGGCCTCAGCTTAATTCCAGGTGAACAGTTGGCAAAATCACCAACCAGACGAAACCCTCAGAGTCTTAGAAAGGAACCACATGTGTGGAAACCCCACCTCCATCAAACATGTAGGGCCTCTTGTCATCAGTGTGACCTGATGTCATCAAACAGCCAAGGTGCTGCTCCCGTCGAGCCAGCTCTCCCAGCACCTGGGCGTCTCTACTCGAAACTGAAAACTCGTCTTCTGCTGACAGCCCCCAGCCCAATTCTGGCCACATGGAAGGAATGTACGTCCTGCCCCAAAAAGTCAGCTGTAGCTACATAAATTATTATGGCCAAGAAAACATGGGCAGAGCCTTGAGAGCCAACCTGAGACCCCTCTTCTCTCCCTTTCTTTCCCAGCTGTGGCCCCGAGTCCTGCCTGAGAGGGGCCTCTCCATCTCCCTGGGCTCCAGATTTAGGCCTGGGACCCACTCATGAGGGAGAAACAAACTGGGCTGTTACAAGCACTAGGATCTGGGGGTTATTTGTTACCAAGCCGTAACTGGAAGACCCTGACTGGTACAGTCCTGGCAGCCCTGTTTTCTGAACAGGCCACCAATGTGTAGCATTTGCATCTGCCCAACCCAGAAAGAGCAGGCAGCAACTACATACCGGGCGCGCCCTAAAGCTTATAAATGGTGGGCGTCACCATCAATATGTTGTAGCGGCACAGACACTCTTTAGCACACTAAGACTGTCTTCAGGACATGTTTCAGGAGACTGGGGTGCAAACAAGCCAGAAGGAGCTGGAGTCCCAGATCCACCCAAGTCCCACCCTGGGTGGCCGTCTGGCAGACAGGCTTTCCCAGTGAATGCCCCAACAGAAGTGGAGGCCCAGACAAGCCTTTGCTCTCTGCAGCCTCTGGGGCTTTCCCAGGACCAGGAGGAGCATGGCGTGTCCGTGAGCTCTAAAGTTTAAGGGGTGATATGGCCCTGGTGTGGCCGAGGGCTAGAGGCCCCAAGGGTCACTGGGTCAGACCCGGCTCCACCACACGCGCCACACTGCCCCGCGTGAGCTCCTCACGGAAACACCGCCCCCTACGGATGAAACAACGTGGGTAAAACACCTGGCACAGGGTTTGGTGTGCATAGTGAGTGCTGCTCCCCACTGAGAGTGCAGTTTCTGTCGACTCTCGATGGGAGGCTGCTCCACCCCAGGGACGCTGCCGTCATCTGAGTCCAGGGGCTGGAGAAAGGGCGAGAGGGATCCAGGTTCTGCCAGACCACAGTAAACAGGAGTGTGTCCAGCACTGACAGCCTGGGGAATCTTCCTCTTCTGAAGGAAGCCCTCATGCTGTACCTGACTGACATCCGAACACTCCAGAGTAAACAGCACACAGCTCTGCCCGTTTCTTTTCTGTGACTTTTCTTTTCATGGAATAATTTCTAACAAGTGTTTTACTCAAAGACATTTGTCTGGGCCTAGAGCCGTTCCTGAGTCCTGCTCTAAGTCTGGGTGCTGCTGGGTGAGAGGTGGGCAGTGGGGGAGTGTGAAGCTGAGCTGGAGTCAGGGCTGGAGGCAGCTGCCCTGCTCTCTGCTTCTGGATGGGCTGAGGCAGCACAACAGAAAGGGTGCAGACCCCAGCCCCAGCCCCAGCTGCAAACCCCTGACAAGAACCCCAAGCGAGACCAGAAAAGGAGGACACCCTGCTGCCTGAGCTCCTTCAGTCAGTCCCAAGATGGGTCCCTCCCTCAGAGAATCCGCAGGGGCAGGCGCAGGGGCAGGGGCAGCCCACCAAGGCTGCAAACCCTCTGGAAGGGGGCTCCCCAAGTGCAGAGGCCCAGGGCACTCACGTGCAGGACCTCCTGCCGGAGATGGGCTGGCTCCACGCCGCCGACCAGGCGCAGCAGGAAGTCCATCACAGCCGAGGTGCCGAGGTGCCGCAGCGCCAGCGGGACGAACGCACCCTTCTTCCTCAGGAACACAATCACCTGAAAGCCAAGCACCACGATGAGCCACGGCCTCCAAGAGCCGAGGAAGGTTAAACTGCAACCCTATTAAGCAGAAACAATGGAAAGACATTTAAAAATTAAACATACTTCAGTGTTTGTGATGGTTTGGAGGCTTTATAGACCCCAGAAAATCATGTTCTTTGTGCTAACCCATTCCTGTGTGTGTGGACATAACTTCATTATTTTAGCTGACACCTGCCCCAGGGGGTTCTGGATCCTCTCACTGGAGCCTTTATAAATGGGGTGAAAGCAGACAGACACACAGAAGCTCAGAGAGAGGGAGCCACAGAAGCCAGAAGCTGGAAGCAGCAAATGCGGAGGAGCCGGGCGAGAGCAGCAACGCGCCACGTGCCTGCCGTGCGGCAGAGGAGGCCAGGATCGCCAGCCGCCGGTCTTCAGGGACAAAGCATCACCTCACGATGCCTTGATTTTGACATTTTCATGGCCTCAGGGCTGTGAGCCTGTAAACTAATAAATTCCCACTGTCGAAAGCCAACCCCTCTCTGATCTATTGTTTTCGGCAGCCTTGTAGCCTAAACAGTGTAACGGGAAAGATCTCTCCCAGGACAGGCAGCAGCGTGAGCCCAGGGAAGTCCTGGGAGGTGATGGCTGCAGGGGCAGAGAAGGGCTCGGGGAGAGTGGACACTGCCGTGCAGCAGAGGCTGTGAGCTGGCACCACTGCCAGCTGCCGTGCTCAGCAACCATCAAGGTTTCTCAACAGACGCGAAGAGCACGTACTGAGTTCCACCAGGACCTAACAGCAGCAGTCTGCCCACCCCTCCCCACCTGGAGGCAGAACCTCCCACCTGGCCTGGGAGCAGGTCCGGGGAGCTCTCCGCAACCCCAAAACACCAGGTCTCCAAGAGGGGGGAGCCCTGTATGACTGTGTGGGGGCCACCAACGGCTGCAGCAGGCCGTGTCCTGCCGTGTTTGATGCACACATCTATCAGCACGTCACCATGTGTGTGCACGCCAGGTTCCCACGTGTCTGCATCTGTGTGTGCAAGCTGGGTTCCCGCATGTGTCCGCTTGTGTGTGCACACCAGGTTCCCACATATCCGCATGTATGTGCATGCCGGTTTTCCGCATATGTCTACAAGTGTGTGCACGCCGGGTTCCCACATGTTCCTGCATGTGTGTGTGTGCATGTGGGGTTTCTGCTGTATTCTCACGTGTGTGCACGCCAAGTTTCTGTGTGTGTCCATCATGATACTCAGGTGGACGTGTTAGTGGAGCAAGCTGCTGAGGCCAAGGCTGGGCCAAGGGTGCCCCAACTGGAAGAGGGGCCAGGGCTCCCCGAGGGCCAACACCTCCCCAACTCAGGGCCACAGGGATCTTGGGGAAGCCAGGAGCAAACTGCAGGCCAGGGCCCTTCTGCCTCCAGGAGGGGAACCAGGGCCCACAGACACCCCTACATCCCTCGCCCGTTTGCACCTCCACCACCTCACCCTCTCAGGCCAGCACGGGGACCCTCCCTCCCTTCCTGAGCTGCACCTGGGCCCGGCCTGAGCAGGTGAGGATGGGGGGCTCCCAGGCAGGGTATCGAGGGGCCACGGCCCCCCTGCACCTCCAGAGCTGGGACCCCTGCAGGACCCCTTCAGCACCCCCTCCCTGAAGACTCTCTGATTCCCTGGAAGGACAATTATTTTTCTTGTGGCCCTTTTATTAGATGTAGAAATGTAAGGACAAGAAAACAAGTAAAAGCTCCCAGACCCGAGAGATGGCCTCGTGGGGCTCCCTCAGGTGGCTCCCTCGGGCAGGCTCTGGCCCTCCGTGCACTTGTTCCTGGAGCCCACAACAAGCCGAGAAAGACTTACTATTATTGCCCCAGTCTTCAGGTGGAGAAACTGAGGCATGGAGAAGTGACGGGCCCTGCCCAAAGTCACACTGCTGGTGTGGGCAGTGTTGGGATTCCGAGCCAGCAGTGGGCTCCAGAGTCGGGACCCCAACCCCAGGGCAGCAGACAGGGGTCTGCTCAGCTCGACTGGCTCAGAGACCCTGTGACTTGCACCGAGCCTGCTTCCTTCTTTGCTCTGGCCACTGGGAAGCTCCTGACCAGGTATGTGGTGCCTGGTTCTTCTCTCTCTGCCTCCTTTGTCCCTCGGTCCTGACTCTGGAACCAAATGTGCAAGTACACCTGACCAAGCCCCCACCCTCCTGCCCTCCCTGAGAGATGCGGGGTTCGCTGGCTTCCCTGCTCCCCTGGGGAAGGTGCCCCTTGGCCGGGCAACCTCCCGCCTCAGCGCAGCCCCCACCCCCTCACCCCACATCCAGCTTCCCGCCCCTCCTGCCCTGGCTCCGCCCTGCCTGGAAGGTGGAGAGCGCTCAGTTCCTGCCCAGCCACTGGGAGAAGCAGCTGCCCACAGGTGGGCTCAGGGCCCCCACGGCAGGCTAGCTGGGGGCGCCCAGGTGGGGTGGGGGGTCGGCCGGCACGGAGGGGGGCAGTGGGCAGCAAGGCCTGGGGTGGGAGCCCTTTGCTGCTTGGGAGGGTTGGGCTGGGCGTCAGCTTGG
>PVKY010010605.1:0-12524 GCA_004027775.1 Bradypus variegatus
CAATGTGCAAAAACGGAAATGCCTGAGGCTGCTCACACTGCAGTTTGTAAAGCCAAAATCTGGAAACCACCTGTTTCAGTTTGCTAGTGCTGCTATTATGCAAAACACCAGAAATGGATTGGCTTTTATAAAGGGTGTTTATTTGTTCACAAAGTTATAGTCCTAAGGCCATAGAAATGTCCAAACAAAGACAGCAACAATAGGATACCTTCACTGAAGAACACTGATGGCTTCCGGGAAACCTCTGTTAGCTCGGAAGGCACGTGGCTGGTGTCTGCTTGCTTCCAGGCTGCGTTTCTCTCTAGGCATCAGGGGGTGTTCTCTTAGTTTCTCCCAGGCAAACTCTGGACTTGCAAAAGTCCACTTCAATGGCCATCTCCAAAATGTCTCTCTTAGCTGCAGCAGCACTGACCTTCTGTCTGAGCTCTCACAGGGCTCCAGTAAACTAATCAAGACCCAGGCTGAATGGGCAGGGCCACATCTCCATGGAAATAATCTAATCAAAAGGTATTACCCACAATGGGGTGGGTCACATCTCCATGGAAACAACCTAATCCAAATATCCCACAAGACTGAATTAAAAGAATATGGTTTTTTCTGGGGGACATGATATATACAAACCGCCACACCACCCACTTTAGGGAAAGGATTAAATAAACTACTATACATCCAGACTATGAGATGGAATGCAGCCCTTGAAAATAAAAATGGAGAGAGAGATAGCACTGTATGCCTTGATGTGGGGAGATGCCATACACATTCTAAGTGAAGAAAGCAATTTGGGGAAAGGTATGTACAGTATGACCCTGTTTTTTAAAAAATTCTAGGAAGATAAAAATCAAACAGTTAACTTTGGTTCCCTTTGCTTGGTTGGAGAAAAGATATTCACTCTACACTTAATAGATTTTTGTAATGTGCAATTTTTTTTAATTCCGCATGTAACCCTTTTGTAATAAAAATATACAAACTTGGAAAGGAAAAGAAAAGAAATGAAGATGCGGTTCCTGCTCAGAAGGAATTTATAGTCTGGGCAGTGAACAAGAACATAGCCAGCCCTGGGATGGCTTAAGAACATTAACAAGCAACAATAAAATAACAGAATAAGATCTGATTGTCTACATTCCATGGAGAACAGAATAAAGAAGTCAGCCTGAGTTGGGTGGGGTTAATCAGAGCAGAGTTCCTGGAAGAGGAGGGATGTCTGCACTGGGATATAAAGTATATTTAGAAAATGGTCACCATTTATTATTGTCTTCAAGATGACAGCCCTATGTCAAGCACTTTACATGGATATTATCCTGTCATCACAATAACCCTATGAAATTGTCCCCATTTTACAGATGAGGAAATCGAGGCTGAGAGGCTTAAGTAATATTCCTAAAGTCATGCAGCCAATAAGCAAAGCAAGGATTCAAAACCAGGTCTGCATAATCCCAAACCCTGTTCTCCAGCCACTGAGCACATGGCCTAAATCAGCCAAGGGCAAAGAATGGCCTTCCAGTCAGAGGAACAAACAGCTCAGGGAGCCCAAACCCAAAACATGTCTGTAAATGTCCGTGAAAAAAGTCAGCCTTTGGCTGAACACTTCAAAGAGCCATCGTCCTTAGAGAGAACTTTGTAGAAAAATAAAGTCGAAGATCCAGCTCATCTTTGCCCTTGAGGAGGTGCCTGCAGTTTGACGGCAGTGAGCAAAGCACAAGCAGGACACAGATGCACGTGTAAGAAGGACCTAAAAAAGAAATGCACCGGGGCACAGGGACAGCATGCCATTCATGCTCCTAGTATAACACCATGTGTGTTCTGTTGTGATGACCTGTTAACACCCCTGCCTCTCCACAGACTGTGGTGCTGCCAAGGGGCAGAGACCTTGCCCAGCTCATCTCTGTATGCCCATGGCTTGAACTAGTGTCTGAACATAGCATGCACTCAAAATTTGTAGAATGAATGAATAAAAATAAAAATAGCTACCACAATCATATGTGGGGCTCTGATCCATCCAATGGGAACAATAACAATATCTTCCTCAAGGGGTTATTGCAACCATTAAATGAGCTGAGTGTAATAGTGTTTCACATAGGACCTGTACAAAGCACACAGACAACATAAATGGTGGTTATGATCAATATTAGCTATTAGTATTATTGTCATTTCTGTATCCTTTAAAAAGCGAGCCTATCCCTCAGGGTGAGCCTCCAATCATTTATTGCCTATTTTACTACCATCTGAAACAGGGGCAGCACCAAGAAAAGTCACAAGCAAGCATGCTCTCCTGTTCCCACCTGCAGCCACCCCAGCCTCCATCCTGGGGCCCAAGTGCATGCACACTCATAGGTTTACCCTCCCTCTCCTTACTTCTCCTCAAACCTTGTTCTACAGCTTCCCATCTGGTTACAAAATGTTTATAGAGTATAATCCCATTTTTTAAAATAATTAAATACGCAAATACAACAGAAAAAAAATTTCAGATGTGTATGCACCAAAAAAAGAGGTTTCTCTGCATTGTGGGGTTAAGTGTGCTTTTTAAATACTGTTTTCTTTTTTTTCCTGTATTTTCTCATTTTTCCACGAAGAGTATTAATAAAAGCACTTTTTAAAGAAAATACACACTTTGTACTTAGAATTTAGTGTAAATCCCGGCTCTATTACAAATGTTATGTGGCCTGGGTCAAGTCACACAACCTTTCTGAGTCTCAGTTGCCTTACATTTAACATGGTAATTTTTTTTTTAATTTAATGTCATAAAATGTCTTTGTACCTCAAATTCAGAGGGATGAGTTAATCATGTTTCTTAATTCATGACACCTTATCATCACTGGTCTATGCCAGGCCTCTTATTTTATTGATTGATTTCCTTTTATCCCCCTCCCTGTTCCCATTTCCCTCTGATTCCACCCTTTGGCACCCATTTTGTATTTAATATATATTTTTTCTTTTAATTTGAAATGTGTGTGTTTGGTTGTTACGTAAATGGTATTATATTATAAATCTCATTCTACATTTTCCTTCTTTCACTAAGAACAATGCTCTAAGATACATCCATAGTGCTATTTGGAACTGGGCATCCACTGCATTTTACCTCTCCATAATCTCAGTGAGAGAAAGTTTCTGAGGTTGCCCCTAAAATGATTCATTGGTGTTGAGACTGGAAGGCAGCCTTTGAAGCAGAGGAACTGGACGGGACGATGGCCCGGCGGCAGGAATGTTACCCACTGAATGTGTTTACGTGGAATATATTGAGAGGACCTGAGTACTCACAAACTGCTGTCTTCCTCCCCTTCCCCTCCCCCCCCGCAGGCTCTCTGTTTTCCACCCTGAAGCCCCCGGACGCCGTGTTCAAGGTGGTGTTCTGGCTGGGTTATTTCAACAGCTGCCTCAACCCCATCATCTACCCGTGCTCCAGCAAGGAGTTCAAGCGCGCCTTCGTGCGCATCCTCGGGTGCCAGTGCCGCGGTCGCCGCCGCCGCCGCCGCCGTCGCCGACTGGGCGGCTGCGCCTACACCTACCGGCCGTGGACGCGCGGCGGCTCGCTGGAGCGCTCGCAGTCGCGCAAGGACTCGCTGGACGACAGCGGCAGCTGCCTGAGCGGCAGCCAGCGGACCCTGCCCTCGGCCTCGCCGAGCCCCGGCTACCTGGGCCGCGGCGCGGCGCCGTCCGTCGAGCTATGCGCCTTCCCCGAGTGGAAGGCGCCCGGCGCCCTCCTGAGCCTGCCCGCGCCGGAGCCCCCAGGCCGCCGCGGCTGCCACGATTCGGGCCCGCTCTTCACTTTCAAGCTCCTGGCCGAGCCCGAGAGCCCCGGGACCGACGCGGGCACCAGCAACGGGCAGCCGGGCTTCAAAACCAACATGCCCATGGCTCCCGGGCACTTCTAGGGCCCCCGCCGCACAGCTTCCTTTCCCTGGGGAGGAAATCGTCGTGGGGGGGGAGGGCGGGCGGAGGGAGGGAGGGGAGTGTCAGCACCCTGTAGACACGGACCCCAAGGGGAAACGCGGGGAGGGGGGCGGGGAGAGGGGCAGCTGCTTTTCTGGCAGGGGCATGGGTGCCAGGTACAGCGCCAAGAGCCGGGCCGAGCATGCTGAGAGCCTGGGGGACCCGACGCCGGCCGGGATTTACGTCTCTCTCTCCCTGTATATATATAAAAATGAGTCCCTCTCTGTATGTATTTAACCGTGGGTACCCGTGCGTGTCTCCGTGAGGTGTGTGTGTGGTCTGCATGTGTGCGTGTGCCGGGCCGGCGCAGAGCGAGCGCGCGCCCAGGAGGCCGCCGGGAGCGCTGTTTGTCACATCACTTCGTACCTCTCTAGCCGCTCTTTGTACTTCACTGAAGGGTGGCGCCTTGGGGGTGGGGGGGAGACATTAAAGGTTATTTCTCCTGTGTGGCTTTGAGTAATTTGTGAACGCCATTCGCAACTCTAGGCAGGCAGGGTCTAGAGTTTCTTTTTTCTTCCCCTTTAAGTTTGTCCCCATATGTCACCGCTCCCTCAGGCCCCCACCTCCTCTGCCAAGGAAGCCGCAGCCAATACAAAGAGTCCTGTGTGCAGTGGTTGTTCTGGACCGTCTTGCCTTTGCAGTCCTGGGCTAAATGACTTTGACCTTACAGCTGAAAGAGCCCCCATCCCCACCCCCTCCCAAACTTGCTCCATATCCCTGCTTTTTTAGCATCATCTAAAGCCTCCTGCTGCTGCTTTCTGATGTGGGCAACACTGGCAATGTCTGGCCTGGCTCTGATTCCCAAAGACTCCAATTCTACATGGGGATTCCTGGCTGTCACCCTAGGTGGGTCTGGCTTTGAGAGGGCCTGGAACCCAACAGAGAGATGGGCTGGTTCCCTTCCAGTCCTCTCTGCACCCCCAGGCCAAACACTCCATTGTTTGCCTGTGCCCCTGGTAACCTGAAAGGGAATCCAGACTATAGAGGTTTCTCGATAAGATATCCATGAGGCCTAGCAACATACATGGGTTGAATCCTCTCAAGCTCTGCTACTGGGGAGCCTGCCTGGAAAGGATGCACTAAGGAAGACCGTGTGGAGGGATGGAATACGCTTTGGAGAAGGCAATCTGAGTTCTGGTCCCAGCCCTGCTCCTGATTTACTCTAGGAGCATGAGAAAGCCACATCCCCCTCTCTGGATCTTGATTTCCTATCTGTGTGATGATAGGGTGGCTTCTAAGGTCTTTACTTTCTCTGAAAGCCCCCTGTTTACTAAGAGATTAAAGGATGGGGAACTAAACAGGGATCATTTTTCTTCCCTGAGATTCAAAAAAAGCATTCATTCCTCTCCTTGTTTTGTTTAGCTAAATTCAGCTCCATAATTTTTCAAATGGCAAGAACCTCTTCCTATAATATCTGTACCTCAATCATTCATTCAGTAGGTGACAAAAATCCAAAATGCTTTGATTGGGAAAGGAATTGTTTAAAAGCAGGTTGGGGTAGGGGTTGGGGGGCACAGTGGTTCATGTGGCTGGAAAATGCAGGGGTATCAAGCGTGGCTAGATCCAGTGACTTCCACAAAGTTATCAGCTTGCTCACAGTCTTTTACCTTCTCATCCAGCTCCCATTACTTAGCTCTGCCTATTTTTGCATGCATATATCCCATTCAATAGGCATAACAAGAGCACCTAATTCACAGGAGCATTAGGAGATTCAAATGAGGGTAAAATGATTAGCACGGGGCCAGACACACTGTAAGCATCTGATAAATGGCAGCTCTCTGCAGAGGTATTTATTATGCAATTCTTTACTTTGATATATGAAGTTTAGAAAACCTGAATTTTGGAACAAAGAAAACAACTCAGTTTTATTCATCAGATTACTCAGTTTTAGGGTTCTATCTTAAAGAACAAAAAGAATTTTGTGTCCTAAAGCATAAAGAAATGTGTTACTCAAAGAGGTGACCAGGCTAAATAATATTTCATAAAAGTTACAGAACATTTAGGAGGGAGAAAGCTAAAATGGGTGCATGAGAATGGCTGGATGTCTTAGGGATGGTGCATCCTCTGATGGAGAAACTGGAGGGAAGAGCATAGAACAGCGGTTCTGCCACCTTGGCTCAGATCCCAGCCAAGCTACCGGAACCTGGAAACTGAACCAAGCTCCATCTCCTTGCATGTAAATTGAAGATACAGCTAGCACCTACTCACAAGGTTGGAATGAGGATTATATGAAACATAATAAGAAAAAGCTTGGCACAGAACAGACACTAATTTTTTTATTAGAGCATTTGTAGGTTTTACAGAAAAATCATGCTAAAAGTAGAGTTCTTATTTACACACACACACACAGTTTTCCCTATTAGTAACATTTTGCTTAAGTGTGGTACCTTGGTTACAATTGAAACTATTCTTGTCATATTGTTAACTGAAGTCTATAGTTTACATTAGGGTTCACTTTTTATGTTGTACCTTCTATATGGTTTTTTTTTGTATTCTGATAATATATATACAACCTAAAGTTTCCCATTTTAACTACTTTCAAATATGCAATTCAGTGGTGTTAATTACACTCACAATGTTGTGCTACCATCACCACGATTCATGACCAAAGCTTTTCCACCACCCCAAACAGAAGCTCTGCACCCATTAAGTATTAACTTCCCATTCCCCACCCCACCCCAGCCACTGGTAACCTGTATTCTAATTTTTGACTCTGGATTTGTATATTCTAATTATTTCATGTATGGGATATCATAGGCTATTTGTCCAGTATGCAGCATTTTTATTAACCTTGAGGGAAATTGCATAGCCTCCATTCCAGCAGTTCTCAGCTTTTCCTAGACCAACCGCCCCTTTCAGAATCTGACAAAAGCTAGAGAAAAATAAACATAACAGCCTAAATTTTGTCTACAATTTGTGGCCCCCCAAATCTCCGAATGCACACATGGAACCGAGGTTATACACTTCTCAGCAAATCCAACTCCCTCCTTATATGAAATAAGTAGCCAAGTCCAGAGAGGGGAACATACAATAGCAATGACTATAATGCCCCATGTTAGATGAGCAAACATAGCTGAGAATGAGACCAAGACACAGCCCTGGGGGCCTCATAGACTGGCCAGAGATGTAAGCACGTAATGGCAATCTCATTAGACCGCATGAGGAGCAGAATGGTCCTCTACCATCCTTATCTGGGGAGATCCCGTGTCACACTAGATCTTCCATTCAGGGGGTGGAGGTGGTGAAATGTCTCAGGCTTTTGGCAGGGGGCTGCCCATAAGGTGAGTTGGACAGGAGCCAGGCGGAGTCCTGGGCATCACTCCTCAAGGCTGCTGTCACCAGAGATCCCCACTAGATGCCAAAAAGTACAATGATAAACCCCACCCCTGAGCTGACATTCCAGGTTGACGTCTGCCTATGCCTGGAAGCAGTCAGTGTGTGCTGAGGGAGACATGGGCAGGCTCTGGCTCCCCTGGCCCCTCTCAGGAAGTCTCTGTAGAGCCCTCTCCACCGAACCTCACCAGTCCATGGAAACTTTACTTAGTCTGGGTAAGAGTGGGGGTGGGTAAGCAGAGGGAAGATTGGGTCAGTTTGGAAGAATCTGCATCCTTCCAAAGTTTTCCCACCTCAGACCTGCACCTGGCATTTGAAACTTAGGAGCCATGAACTTGACACCTTTCCCTTTGGCTTCCCCTAGACAACCTTCCCCTGAGGCAATGGTGACTTATTTCTGACTGGCTTGGCTAGGCCAGGGCTTCAATGTACAAGTTAATTCACTGAAGTGTGGGAGGACAGGGAAAATGGGGCAAGGGGGACAGGAGTGCAATCTACTCCCATCCCCTCTCCAACCACATCTCTTACTGCTCTCCCCTTTCCCCCTTCTACACCAGTCACATGGGCCTCTTTGCTGTTCTTCAAATGGGGAGAGGGGGGTTGATTCCCCACCCAGGGCCTTTGCACTTGCTGTTCCCTCTGCCTGGAGCTCCTTCTCTCCACGTGGCTTCCTCCCTCACTTCCCTCACTTCTTTGCTCAAGGGTCACCTCCTCAGTGAGGCTTTCTCTGACCACCCTATTTAAAATCAATCTCACCCCCACCACCAGCACCACCATCCTGGCACTCCCTATAGCCTTTTCCCACTTAGTTCACTCCATAACACTAAACACTGCCACACATATTATATATTTTACTTATTTATACGTTTATTGTCTGTCTGCCCCCACTAGAAATGTATGTCCCATTCACTGTTGTATCATCAGCACCTAAAGTAGTACCAGACACATAGTAGTAAGTGCTCAACAAATATTTTTGAATGAACAAGTGTGTATCAGCCTGCGATGAGCACATGGAGTGTGGAAATTCTATACTAACAATCAAATGGGTGCTTCTGGGAGCCATAGCAGGGGCTTCTACCTCTAACTCAGTGGGAAGGGGGCAGTTCCACTTAGAGAGGGTGTTCCAGTTTGCTAATGCTGCCGTTATGCAAAACACCAGAAATGGATTGGCTTTTAAAAAGCAGTTTATTTGGTTACACAGTTACAGTCTTGAGGCCATAAGTGTCCAAGGTAAGGCATCAGCAATCAGGTACCTTCACTGGAGAAAGGCCACTGGCATCGGAAAACTTCTGTTAGCTGAGAAGGCACATGGCCAGTGTCTGCTCCAGAGTTCTGATTTCAAAAAAGGGCTTTCTCCCAGGATGTTCCTCTCTAGGCTGCAGCAGCATCTCCTTTTGTCTATGAACACTTTTATAGGACTCCAGTGATTCAACTAAGACCCACCCTGAATGGGTGGGATAACACCTTCATTGAAATTATCCAATCAAAGGTCTTGCCCACAGTTGATTGAGTCACATCTCCATGGAAACACTCAGTCAAAGAATTCCAACCTAATCAACGCTAACGCATCTGCTCCCACAAGATTGCATCAAAGAACATGGTGTTTTGGGGGACATAATACATCCAAACTGGCACAGAGGGCTTCCTGTAGGAAGTGACATCTAAAGAATATCACTGGGCCCTCGCTACCAGACAACCCCGGCACTTCCACTATTGGTGTGCTCTCCTTTCCCTCAGGGGAGATGGGGGTCTGCAGGACAGGCTTCCTGTCCAGCCACAGGCCCTACATCGCTGCTGCTCTCCAGGCCTCTGTCTACTGACTGACAAACAGAAAGACTAAGCCAACTGCAGCCCCTAAGCTCTGCCAATCTGTCATTTCCAGTTTTTATTCTCCTCTCCTCAATGCACAATTTTCAGAGATAAGCTGTTTCTGGGAGACAACTTCATTGTGATTAGTAAGACAAACAGCTTTGGCCCTTGCTGATGGCCTTATTCAGAGAAGCAGTCTCTTCATAAGAGGCTTCCAAAGCAGAGGCAAGTGCTTGAGGCTGGCAACTGCCCTTGCACAGGGGTCAGCCACTGCTGTTGGAAAACATCCTTTCTCCACCAAACACCACCAGAAACCCAGCAACCACTTACACCTTGTACAGTGTCTTCCTCACTCATTGGTTCTCTCACTCATTCAATAAACTATCGTTGAGTGGCTACACAAAGCTGAGAGCCAGGGATGCAAAGGAAAATAAGACAAATCTTTGCTCTCATGAAGATTTCAGTAAGGAAGGGGAGATTGGACCTTCATCCAACAATCTCCCACACAAGGTGAAGAGGCTCCTATAACAAAAAAGGCTACGTTAGGACCACAGAGTCAGACAGAACAGTGTGAGGGTTCTGATGCTCCCATTTCTTAGGTCACCTTGGGCAAGTTGCCCGTCCTCTATGAGGGCCAGTTTTCCTGATCTTTAAGATGGAAAAAACCCTGCCTGTCTTAGAGGGTTGCTGTGAAGCTCAGTTATGAGAGGGCACACACCCCATTTACTGCAGTGCCTGGCACATGCTCAGTAAGTGATGGCTGCAACTAAGTGCCACTGGAGAGGTTCAAATAAAGAGCTTTGGGAATGCAGGGGGAAAGGGTTGATGTCCATCTGAAGTGTCAGCTGAAGTGGCTCTAAGGATGTGGTTAAGTAGAGATGACAAGAAGGGAGTTGCAAGCAGAGTAGAAGGGAATGGCAGGAAAGAGGAGAAAACTGGGCTGGGAAGGGACAGAGGCACCACTCAGAGCCGCACCGATGTGTGTGGGTCATCAGGAGCCATCAAAGACTTGCCAGCAGGAGAGGGAGAGCATCAGGGACCGGTGGGCATGAGAAAAAGAGACACCGGGAGAGGGAGGGAGGACAGGCTGGGAGGACCATTAGGAGGTTCCAACAAGAGACCAGAAATGAGGACCTGAACAAGGACGACACAAATGGAGGTGAGATATGGGAAAGGTGACAGGGTGAGTGTCCACAGAACTGACCCAAGCAGCTCCTTGTCTATATGTTGCCCAATCACAGTGTCCCTGTGACAAGCTGAACAGATACAATAATCCCCACCTGGCAGATGAGGAAACTGAGGCTTCAGTCCCAGGCCACTTAGTTTGGGAGGGAGCTAGAACAAGACTCCACACTGCCTAACCCCAACCTAGTTGCCTTTTTATTTTTTTCCCTTCTCTTACTAGATCTGTGTATATGATAGATACAACCAGGAGTCTGGTGTCCAGAACATAGCTTGGAAAAGTGGCAGCACAGCTTGGTCATCAAGGATGTAGTTCAAGCCCTGGTTCTGCTGCTCACCAGCTATGCATTCCAGGGAAGGGATTTAACCTCTCTGAGCCTCAGTTTCCAAGTCAGTAGAATGGGGCTAATAGTAGCATCTTCTTCACACAGTTGCTATGAAGATTCAGTGAGCCAATGCACAGAATTGGGAAGTGCTGGGCATATAGAAAATGCCCACCTAATAGCTAATAGTATTAGTAATAAGTCAGCGTGGTCTACTGTGAGCAGAGAAAAATCAAAAGTCTTGTTTTTTATTCTTGTTCTGATTCTTTCTGATGTAGGGAAAATGTTCAGAAATGGATTGTGGTGATGAACGCATAACTAGATGATCATACTGTGAACGGTTGACTGTATACCATGGATGATTGTATGTTATGTGCATGTGTTTGAATAAAACTGAATTAAAAAAAATCAAAAGTCTTAGAATGAATCAACGGCAAAGTGAAAAGCCACCACTCTGAACCAGAGTTGACAGCTGTTAGAGGACTCTCCTGAGGCTACATTGTTTCTGCGTGCCAAATCTCCTGGGAATATCCCTTTTCTGGAAGACCTGGCACTAAAAGAAAATAAGTCGTGACTCCAGATCCTCTGAGCGGAAACAGATGTCACCTGGGCTGGCAAGAGAATCTTCCAAGCAGGAGTAGGCTCAGGAACTGGACTCACATGGAGTCTTCTAGGCTAAAGGATCTCAAACTTTTTGACTGCAACCCACAGAATGAAATATGGTTTCACTACAACCCTGGACATGTATTTAGATATATACATATAGACATAGGCATAGATCAAGGTTTCTCAGCCTCAGCAGTATTGAAATCTGGGCCTATGTAGTTCTTTTTTGTGGAAGACTGTCCTGTGCATTATATTGTGTTTAGCAGCATCTCTAGCCTCTACCCTCTAGATGCCAGTATTACCCCTACCCCCAGATAAGACAATTAAAAATGCCTCCGGACATTACCAGTATCTCCAGACATTGCCAAACGTCTCTTGGGAAACAAAATTGCCCCCAGTTGAAAACCACTGATGTATATAGATATAAGAAACACGCGTTTCTTAAAGATTACCTTATTTACAAAATATACTCTGATATTTCTCATTCTGTATTATTGGATTTTTTTTTTAAGTATTCATTGTTGCCCACTAACTTGATTTCATAGTGAACGGACCAAAGTTTAAGGAATACTGTTCCAGGAAAGGGTTTCTCCTTCTCCCTGGCCTTCAGGAACTCAGTTGTAACTCTTTTCTAATGACCCTCACCCTTCCCAGAGGGAACCCTTTCTGGGAATTGGGAAGTGTTTGAGTCACATACCCTTTTAGGACCTCCGTTCCACCCTCTGAAAAATGGGGATCAAACACCTAACTCAAAGGCTGGCATGGGCATTAACAGGTAACCACTAAAATAAACACTAGCTTTAACTGAGCAATTGTTGTGTGCCAGGCACTGTGCTAAGGGATATATACATACACATTTTCTCATTTAATTCTCACGCCATTTCTATGAACAAGATAAGATACTATGACTATCATTACTTTACAGATGAAGAAATGAAGCACAGAGAAGCGAAGAGACTTGCCTAAGGATTCATAGTTAGGAAGATATGGTGGTCTAAACTATTTCCACAGACTTCTCCTGTCAGGAGGTGGTGTCTAACTATCTGCCCCTTGAATAGACTACAGCAGAAGTAACCCTGTGGGACTTCTGAGGCTAGGGCATATAAGGCAATACAATTTCCATCTGTCTTTCTCTCTTGAGATGCTTGCTCTCGGAACCCACCTGGCATTCTATGAGGAAGCCCAAGCTACATGGGGAGGCTACATGGAGATGTTCCTGCCAGCTGTGGTCCCAGACATTAGCCAACATCAAACCCCAGACATGTAAATTACTCTTGAGTGAGAATGGCCCAGCTGAATCCAGTCAACCTCCAGAATCATGATAGATAATAATAATAAATGATC
>PVKY010010606.1:0-12508 GCA_004027775.1 Bradypus variegatus
ATGGTTTTTTGCTTATTATATGCTGGTAGCATTTCCTTTATATATCGGAGGTAAAGAGCTGTGGTTTGGCTTCTGCCCATTGCTTAATGGCAATACTAAAACATATAAGTGTGAGCGTGTGAAATAAGGATCGCGTATGCATTTAGAAGACTATCATCAAAAGTTGATGTCAAAGAACTTGATGGTTCAACTGTTCATCTCAAGAAAGTGTGTCTTTCTATATTAAATTGCTCTTTAAAAAGATTTTAAGGTTATATAGGAACATACTCTAAATGTGGTCTTGGGTAACAAAAATTATATATTTCCCTTCCAAAGGGTTACTTTAAGTAATATTTATAAAAGTGATGAAACAATAGTTTTCTGGTGTTTCTGAATAATAGATTTGCTTCCTTTTTTTTTTGAAGGAGAAAAATTACTTGAAATAAAGATTTCAAGGGAATTAACTTGTTAAAAACATGTTATTAAAAAAATCTTAATAGGATGGTAAAATTGTATTTCAACCTTTAAATTAAAAGACCTTCATTCTGAATATAAATTTTTTAAAATATGATAGTCTGGAATGTGAATATTAATCGCCATCCCTGAGATTCAAGTTCTTTGGGGATATTATGCTCTGGCTTTGATCACCTGCGGTAATTCAGGTGACAAAGAACATGGTACACAAAGTTCCAAGATGATCTTTGACAAGCTTAGAAGATGTCAAAAATTATTCCACCTTGTCACTTCTGTAACCCACAGAGAACTTAGTTTAGGGGATTGGTCAGTGTACTGAGTATAAAAGAAGAGTTCATAGCTTCGACAATTAGAATGTGTGCTCAAGAGTTGGAGTTAATACTAGCCATCATTTGTGACCTGTCCGTGCAAAGGATGGCCCATAAGTCCAGAATCTAAAAAACTCAGGTGACCTGTAAGTAGGATGAGAACTCATGGCACTTTTGCCATGTTTCTGAGGCTACTACTGAAAGCTTTTTGCCCTGGCATTGGGGAACATGAAGGGGAGAAGAACATTTTGCTGGTTATTGAAGGTTTTCTAAAAACCTTACAAATGTTTAAAAATTTGCTTTGAAGCACCATTTTGAATTCCATAGAAAGTTAGCAAATGAGTGCCTGTATTCCTTTACATGTCACGTGCATTTTCCATGTTTACTTTACTTAACCCTTATAGGAATAGCATGGCATTTTAATCCATTTTCTTTGTAAATATTTTGTTGATCTTTCTGAACGTGTTTTTCATACACCTAGATCATAATTTTGATTATTATGTGTAGCTGTGTCACAGATCAAAGTATGGGTTTTATTGCTAGATTAAGTACATGGGCACATATTTCCTTAGAGAAAATTGAATTACATTATTTGACTGATTGCAGCAGAAATGTAATTACATTATGTATGATTAAATGCTGCCCAGAGATAATATTACAAAATAAGAAGATTGTGCTATGAAATGTGGCAACGCTTAATAGAAGTAGGATAAAATGTATTATCATAAGATTAGGAAATTTAAAACAGAGTAACTAGAGTTTTAAGAATAAAGAATTATTTGCAATAATATACCTTGTTGCAACAGAAGATGGTGCCATTTCTTTGTGCTTTAATTTGCTCCTGTTTGATGTCTCAGTGGATAGGAATTACTTGAAACAGATGAATATACATTAAATAGAGTTTCAAAGGAGGCCTTTAAAATGCCATACAGGGAAAGTGAATGACAAACAAGGAGGAGCAAAATGAGCTATGTCCATGTGCAACTTCTTTTAATGGAGTGATTCACATTTTGCAGAAATGTAGAAATTAAATATAATATCCACTTACGTCTTTACTGGATCTGTGTGGATCTGTGTGTTCACAGGATACACATATGTATATCTTAAAGGGATTTGTTTTTCTCTTATTCTGGCATAAAGAAGCATGAAATTTTAAAAATGTCAGTTTTGCTGGTTGAACTGACAAAGGTTATACAGCTTGCTGCTTTTTAAATTGTGCATTTTTAAAGCCCTAGAAGATTTTTGAGATAAAAAGGTGGCTTCTGCAAGCAGTATTCATTTACTTTGGGTGGACATTGACTCTCTAGTTTGATTTTCAGTAAGTTTCCATGGGAAAACATGCCAATAAATATGTTATTTCACAGTCGGAGCAAAATCCAACAGGATGGGCAGAGCATTAGCACAATGAGCTGCCGGCTTGAAAACTGATTTAATCCCTTTAGTTGTAGTCTGGTGGGACTCAGCATATCCTAAGGGTTGAGGTGAAAAATATGTATAAACTGAAATGTTTGTACATATAAGTATATTCTATCATCTGCCACATGGGGTGACAACTCTTCCACCTGGTAAATAAGTATAGCGGGCAAATATATTAACAACTTTCACAAACTGGCATTGTATCAATGTTTGCACCAGCTAAGTTTGTTTCTAAATAGAACCCAAGACTATGGATGCCATTTTTCAGGGAATAGGAGGGATTCGTGTCCTCTCAGTTCAACAGATATTTATTGAACAACTACTTTGTCCCCGTCACTGAACTGAGTTCCCTGTGGGACCCTAAGGTACGTGAATCAGGAAATGGTTTCCTTCCCTCAAGAAATGTACAGTCCAGCAGGAAGGCAGTCCTTTTAGGTCAAAGTAAGACGGGAGGTTTGGTTCCTTTAATGGTATATGTTTTAGATATTCACCCTCATATGGTTTCTTCTTAATACCCTGGTTGCTGTGTGGTTTTAATCTTTTGTTTGGGTTTAGGAACCAGAGCTGAAGACCAAATGCAACTTTGTGTCAATGTTTTGCTCCCCCTTAAATGTCTTTGACAAGGAGAGATGTTTTTCCCTTTACTCAGAGAACTCACCGACCACCTTTGAAGTCGTGACTTGCCCCTTACACATGCCATGTTTGCTGTCGTGCTTAGTGCTCCGCATAGCACAGTGACAGCACTTCCTGGTGGCTCGGGTCTCCTCTTCTCCATTAGGAACAAATCTGTAAAGGTGTGCAAGCTCGGAAGCATTTATTTAAGCTTGTTCCTCAGTATTGGTCACTCAGATCTTTTATCAATTTTGACTAGATAAGGTTCTATTACAGTTTATTCCTATTAAAATAGAAGCGCCATTGGCTGCGCGCCCCCCCCTTTGAATGTGTGCCAATATGGCTAGAAGAGTGTGTGTTTGTACACTTTTCTTACTACATAAGAATGACAGAAGTATGTGATTCATGTGTATATTTGCATTTTTTAAATCTCTTTTTGAGAGAATAATCTGACCATTTAAAAGGTCAATGCTGTAAAACTTTTGTTAGTTACAGTGGTAGGTAATTCAAGGCAGAAAAACAACTGAGAGTGTTACAAATTTTTACTTATTTCTCAGTTTCACGTGGTGTGTTAATCACACAAGCTTACAACCCAGGGAAGAAACCATCCTGTGGGCCTGCTGTGCCAGGTTCGAGGGCGCGCCATCCGAAACGCCTGGATTAGGGTCAGCTTTAGGCAGGGATGGTAGGAAGAGGGAAGCCGTTGAGCTTTTAACAGCGGCTGTACTAATGGGTCTCACTGTGACAAAAGTACTTTGTCATTATAAGGCTTTTTCTTTTCCATTATAGTTGCTTTTCACATAAAAATTACTACATTGATCCAACCTGGCTGCCTCCTCAGTTGAAAGGGAAAGCACCTCGTCTAAGAACTCTTGATTGATTGAGTCATTTGTTCATCACATAGGACAAGACTCTCTGTTGGCCTCTGTGGGATGGTCAGATAGAGCACATTCAGTGCCATCGCAGCACAGACACTGATGTAAGAGCGATTCTGGTGACCAGAAAACAGAATCACCCTTCCAGTGCATCATTTCCAAAGTCACGCTTGCTACTCCAGCTCATTTGAAGTTGAGGTGAAGTTTCTTCCTTTGGAAGGACCACACACATGGCAACTGGAAAACAGCCTTATGATGATAATGTGCTTTCCTTCCTTTTTTGCCCTTCAACCTACCTCATCATGTGACTGGCTAACATCATTATTAATACCTTCTGTCATTTTACAACCAGCTTCTGGAAGAAAGTGCATGGTATTGGCTTGCTTGGAAGTAACATTGCTTTGCTTGTTCTGCTACTCTCCATCAGGGGAGAATTTCGATCGCCAGGCCAGCCTTCGGCGGTCTCTAATTTACACAGACAGTCTGGTAAGAGGACCGAAGAAAGTCAAAAGGAGAAAGACTATTACAGGAGTCCCTGACAACATTCAGAAGGAGCTAGGTATGGCTCATCAGAACTGTATTCTGTTGCCCTTGACTGCTGCTTGGCATTTCACTGCTAACCTCCTTGGTGATGCTTCTGAAATCGATACATTCTGATAGCCTCTGCTGCTCCAAGGTGCAGTTTCCTTCCTGAATCAGGCATTGGGTGCAAATCGGAACACCCCATGCAGACGATTTATTGGATTTGAGTGAGAAGGTAGGGGGAGAACTTCAGTGACAACTGTTGACTGGGATAACAGATTTACATTAGGTCATCATCTCTGTGTACCTTGAACACTGGGTAGTGCCACAATTAAATTTACTTTTCATTTAGAGCTTAGGTTTTCAAGACACTGAAAACTCATTCTAGGGCTTCAAATGATGAACAGGGACTTCACTAGTTATTCTAATCATGCAGGTGGCACTTTGTCATCAGAAAAGCTAACTAGGGTTAGCGGTAAACTTCAGTACACTGGGACGGATTCACTGTATGTGGAGGTTGCCTTCTGCTGCTTGCAGTGAAACAGATCCAGAGCTTTTTCATTTGGTATTTTTTCAACCTGTGATAAAAACAGAAGGCAGAAAACAGAAACAACCATACAGTGTTTTTGGCCGGGGGAGAGGGTTGTTTTGTTCACTGTTCGCGTCTCCATTTTCTGTCTTCTGGTCTTTGTGCTTTGGGCGATCCTGCCCTCTGTTAACACACCCCCCTCACTCTGTATGAGACCCATTGGGGCAGGGTGCGGAGGCAGCAGCACCCAGCTGCCAGCAGGGCCAGGGCCGGCCTTGGGTCCCGACTCTGCCAGTCACGCTCAGGTGACACCTGTCTGAGACGGCCTCCTCATTCGAACAGCAGGGTCAGGGATGCTAATAGGAGCCACCTCGTAGGACTGGGTGAGGGTCAAAGGAATTTATACACACAAAGCACATGGTGGCAGGTGCTGCTGCCAACATCATCACTACCCTAGTACCACCTATTTTTTTTTAAATTTCAATTTTATTGAAATATGTTCAGTACCATCAAGTCATCCAAAGTTACAGTCTGTCCACAGCACCATCATATAGTTGTGCATTCATCACTACAATCAATTTTTGAACGTTTTCATTACTCCAAAAAAAATTAAAATAAGAATAAAAATTAAAGTAAAAAAGAACACCCAAAACATCCCACCACCACCCCCTCCCATTACTCAGGTAATTTTTGTCCCTATTTTTCTACTCATCTGTCCATACACTGGATAGAGGGAGTATAAGCCACAAGGTTTTCAAAGTCACGTGGTCACACCGTATAAGCTTTATAGTTACACAGGTGTCTTCAAGAATCAAGGCTACTGGGTTACAGCTCAACAGTTTCAGGTGTTTCCTTCTAGCTATTATAATGCACTAAAAACTAAAAAGGGGTATCTATATAATGCATAAGAATAACCTCCAAAATGACCTCTCGACTCCATTTGAAATCTCTCAGCCACTGCAACTTTACTTTGTTTCATTTCTCTACCCCCTTTTGTCAAGAAGGCTTTCTCAATCCCTCCAGGGAGATTTACACTGCTGGGAGTTGGATCCCGCATAGCAGGGAGGGCAGTGAATTTACCTGCAGAGTTGGCTTAGGGAGAGAGGCCACATCTGAGCAACAAAAGAGCTTGTCTGGGGGTGACTCTTAGGCACAATTATAAGTAGGCTTAGCCTCTTCTTTGCAGTAACAGGCTTCGTGAGGGCAAGCCCCAAGATTGAGGTCTCAGCCTTCTAAATTAGTAGTCCCCAGTGCTTATGAGGATATCAGGAGTTCCCCAGGTGGGAAAGTTTCATGTTTCCACATTTTTCCGCAGTCCCTCAAGGGAGCTTTGCAAATACTTTTCATTCTGTGTCCAGATTACTCTGGGATGTATTGGGGCTTCACACTGGCCTGTACAAACCAACCAGATCTTACTCCTTATTCAAAGTTCCATGTAATTATGGTGTTTGAATAAACTGACCATACAAGTTAAATTATATAGTGTGCTACAGAAAATATAGATTTTTCACTGAATAAACTTCTCTTCTTTTGGTCTCACACAGAAGTTGAAGTTTTAAATATCATCAATATAGTCCTTTACCCCTTAGTCTGATTTACCTGATCCCTAAGTCCATTTTGTTCATATCTTGAAGTCTGATCTCTTTTTTCAGCTTCTTTAACATATGCTGTATGGGTAATGTTGACATTTATAGCTGACAGACTCTGGCTCTGAGTCTCAGGGGTCACACAGATACCCAAAGTTCCAGGGACCAACAAGGTTATACACAAAGAGCCCAGCATCTCAGAATTTAGCCGTAACTGTTACAATTCAGGAATAGACGCAACTGCTGTAAGAGCTTACAATCTAGGAAGCTTTACCATGAGCTTTCCCCTGATAACCTATGTTCTCAGGTTCAATTCTCAGATTTTGTACATTATAGTTAGTCCATATTAATGAGGCATTATAATGTTTGTCTTTTCATTTCTGGTTTAATTCACTAAACATGCTGTCTTCAAGACCCATTCACCTAGTTGCGTATCTCACAACTTCATTCCTTCTTGTAGCTGCTCAATATTCCATTGTAAGTGCACACCACAGTTTACCATTCATCAGTCGATGTATCCTTAGGCTACCTCCATCCATTGTGAATCATGAATACTAACACCATAAATGCCACTGTGCAAATGTCTATTGTCCCTGCTTTCAGTTCTTCCAAGTATATACCAATAACGGGGTTGCAGGACCATATGGCCGCCCCATGCTTAGCTTCCAGGGGAACCACCTCACTGCCCTCCAGCTGGGCTGCACCATTCCACTTCCCCAGCAGCAGTGATTAGGTACATCTCTCTCTCCACATTTTCTCCAGCACTTGTATCCCTCTGTTTATTTTTTGAATAGTTTTATTCACACACCATGCATTCCCCCCTAAGGAAACAATTAATGGTTCCCAGTATAATCATATAGGTGTGCATTCACCAACACTATCTGTATGGGGACATTTCCATTTCTGATATTTCTTCTCTTTCTTCAATTTGGCCTTTGCAGAGTCCTTCTCCAGTCTATATCCTCCTCCAGAGTTTCAAACAATTCAGAATTGTCCCCCTTTTTTGGTTGACTCTCTGGAGAGAAGCGTTTGGTAGCTATTTACATTGCCATGTTGATGACGTCAT
This sequence comes from Bradypus variegatus, assembly GCA_004027775.1. Classification (NCBI taxonomy): domain Eukaryota; kingdom Metazoa; phylum Chordata; class Mammalia; order Pilosa; family Bradypodidae; genus Bradypus; species Bradypus variegatus. The sequence goes on from PVKY010010606.1 coordinate 7,368, forward strand.
TCCCGGTACTGCTTGTTTTGAAAATCACCTCTTCAGTCAACCGGGCACTTTCTTCCTTAATATTCACTTTCACTGGTGTGTTTGTGTTTATTTTTGAAGGCTCAATTATACTCTAGAAACTCAATCATTTTTTCTGAACTTGGCCATTAGCCTTTTAGTCACACGTGCTGCCGTAGCATCTGGAGGTAGCCTTCCAGCGTTGGTGTTGTAGACAGTGCTCTTTTAAAAGTGGGGGTTTTCTCCCCAGCACCCCTGCTGTGATGGCTTGTCTTCAGGAGGAAAGAGTCACTCCCTCTTCTTCACCTGGCAGTTTCTCTTACTGCCATCCAGTGCTCCAGGATGTCTGCTCTGCCTCCTAAGCCGTAGCTGCGATCAGAACAGGATGCTGATGGCTTGCCTTCTGCTCTGGGTTGCTCCGGTGGTCCAGATGACATGCAGATGCTTGCGTTATCCTGTAACACAGGGATTATTAGAAGCAAAGGCAGACTGCATGCCGCGCAGTTGGGAATTCTGTCTTTGGCTCATGCCCCAAATGCTGCTCCTTTTAATGAGCCAGGCTCCTCCTCCGCTGCCTCCACGACCTGCTACACCTGGGTCTTTGATAAAAGTGGGGCCTCACTTCTCCTCAAAACTTACCTGGCTGTGCCCCTTTCCTTTAGATTCTCCTTTAGGTGGCAGCTAACTAATGTGAGAAACTAATTTGTATTAAAATGTTCAGTAGATGCTTAATGGGTTAGTTTCTTACAGTTCTCAGGTAACATTTATAGTTTAATGGGTCTTTTAGGAAATATGCCTTAGCTGAAAGGGACTGACTTTAAGGATAGGCAGTTGAGGTCCTTTGGAAGTCAGCAGTTTGATGATTGAGGTCGGCTACCCTCCGACCTTCCAACAAAAACAGCTGGGTTTGGGGTGGTTTTGTGAATTTTCTACATAATAACATGGAAGCTAGAACCTGAGAGTTATGAACTCTAATCACTTTTACCACCAATACATAGCAAATAACTCAGCTGTTGCTTTCATCTTATGGAATGATCTGGACAGCCAGGTAAACTGTATCTTCTATCATTTTAATATTTTCTAAATCAGTGATTGCCTCCACAGAGCGCACATTCATTCCTCTTTTGCTGGTGACATGGAACCACCACTGATGCTGGAGGAAGGAAAGCAGTTTTGCCGCATTGCCAGGCATGCGCCCACACACATCAGGGGCCTGTGGACCCAGCTGGAGGTGATCGGAGGCAGCTGCATCCAAGTTGGAGCGAGCTCGAAAATCAGACAGCCAGACCATGACACTACTTTTATAGCTACGCTAGCTGGAGAACTGGTGCATAGAATGAGGGAAAATAACATTTGAACACAGCTTTGTTTAGCAAAAAAAGAAGAGAATCATGTATCTGCTCCATTTCAAAGCCTCTGGTCAACTGTGCCTCTTTCTCCCTGTATTTTGGCTTGGAAGCCTTGGATTACCTAACCAATGATTAACAAAAATAGATAGTTCATGTTTTCTTTAAAAATTAGCCTTCCTCTAGATACAATGAATAGGGCAGTATGGCTGAACCAAACAAGTTAGATAAAAAAGGGAATAGTATCTGAAAGAATTCACTAGGAAAATTGCAGACCTCGCTGCCAGATCCTCCCCAAATTGCCAAGTGCTTTGGAGTTTAAAAAAAAGTCTAGCCAAACAGAAGCACTTCGATATCCACTTCTCACTTCAGCATCCTTAAATAGTGGTCTCTAGAGACTAGCCAACAACATAAAATGCTTTAAAATCAAGGATACCGTTACACTGTTTACTTCCAAAATACACTTGATGACTTTGTGTTTACAATTTGTTTAAATGGGGCAAAATCTCCATTTTTTCCCCCCTAAATCTTATCTAAAACTACTTAGAAATGCATTTGACCATCATGTTGTGAGGTTTTTCTTTTAGAATCAGACAGGATTATTTTGTTGATAGATAATTTTACTTGGCTACTTCATAGTGTGGATTCTCCTGCAACTTATTCCCATCCACATTCTCCAAGTAGAAAAAATCTCATTTAAATGAATCCCAAGAGTAGTATTTTGAGTAATTTCTGATAGTTTGTACTATGTACATTACCAAAGGCCTGACAGGACTTTTAAATAATCACTTAGTTTGTAGATTTCTGTCGTTCTTAATAACATGTATTTTTTTAAATGGGAAATCCCTTGTAGTATTACATAGTAAGTACTAGAGAAAAATATGCACAGCTGTTTCTTCACAGGAATATTTTTAAATCAGACAAACCCCATCCAGATTTTCTGAGTGCCCAAGTGTCCCACATTTGTCTGTAATTCTCTTCTTCCTTCTTTCTCTTTCTTTCACTCTAGTCACTATAGCTGTCATCTGCTTCCTGTGATACTTTGAAACTTTATGAACTGAAAATACTGACAGATCAATTTAGGTGGTCCCATGATAAATTATGTATACATTGCTTTTTATATATTTTTAAAAGTCTTTACAAAAACATTGTTATTTTAATAGGGAAGTGACAGCCAGCTGCAGATGGTGACAAAATGACTAGATTCTCATTTTCTAGAAGCCTAGACTGGTTTCACATTCAGAATTGTTATCTGAATGACTCAGAACTTTATGGCACTTAAAGATGGCTAAAAATCTGCCACTGACCTCTTGCAAAAACCACTACTGTTTGGGGCAGAGCAGGGGATGGGAGGAATAAATTAAAACCCATTGTTGAATGGAATAAGTTATCTTGAATCCTTGGGATTTAGCCAGTACAAACTGATACACCCACACAAGTCAGGCTCCCATCTCCTAAGAGAGGAAATTGCTAGAACTTTCACTTTTTGTTTTTCTTTCCTCAGAGTGGATTTTCTTTCTGTTCCTGCCCTTTTGCCAACCTCCCCTCTTTCGGAATAGAGAACCTCTCGAATCGGGGGTGGTGTTCAAGGTAGTGGGTTTTCAGCAGGGGGTAGAAGAAGTATAAATATCCTCTTTGCTGAGAACCTACGTATAAAACGATTCTCCACCATCACGATGAAGAACAGGGCTTGATGCCAGGTGCCTTCCTTGTAGGGTAAAGTCTCCCCTGTCAATATAAACACGTGGCTGCCATTTTAGTAATACCCTTTGCTCTTGGGATGAGCAAAAGGCCCTGTGTCCAGCTAGGAGCACGTGCCATGGTGTAGCGTCCATGTGTGGGGTAGGGGGAGTTCTTGGGGGCCCCTGCACCATCAGCACCCTCACCCGGGAGCAAAGTGGTACAGGTAGCGCTCAACCAGCATTGCTCAGCAACGGCCATGCCTGAGATTCTTCAAGGTCCTTGTTTGATGAAAACAGCTCAGGGAGAACTCTGGTTTTGCTACTGTATTTAAAGACTTCATTAGTGACGATTACCATCTAAGGATTGATTTTTCTTTTTCCCACTACACTTTGGATAAGTTCTTGGCTTCATGATTTTTTTAAAAGCTTCTTTTCTTTCCTGGGTAACTTGAAATCTTGGTGATCTACACATCCTGTGTCTTCTCGTCCAGCTCCCTCTCTCTTGGCCCTTCTCTGTGCTTCAGTTTTAATGTACTATTCTCTGGTAGTGAAGCTCCAAGAAATGAATAATTTGAGGCAGTGTTCACTGGCTTAGTTCCCACTGCTTTTCCCCCACCAGAACACGACAGATTGCTATTGAATTTCGAATGTCACTGACAGACAGATGATAATGGCTTAAGATGGATAATGAAATATTTGGAACACAGATGGGGCCTGTAAATCATTTTCCTCTTTCTTAGAAGTTCTTTCTTACATAAAACATTAATGTAATCAACACTTTTTACACCAATATCCCTCATAATATCCATCTCTGTAGCCCTATTTCTTGACTGCCACATTCATTGCCTTTGGGAAAGAGACTTAGTGCTTGCCTGGTTTTTTGTGCTGGTCAAGGTGAGGGAGCAGATGCTTGCCTGTGGGTGAGTGGCCCCTTTGAAGTTTTACAGAAAGGGGGTTATGTGAAGAGAGTGTCCCCACAGAACACTTGGCAGCCTGGATCTTGAAGGGCATGCCTGTGAATTCCATCTATAGGAGGATTTGAAATACAAAGTAAGAGAAGGAAGTGAAATTAATAAGGGTATTCTACTTCAGGAGCTATCAGGAACTATTTCAACTCATTCAGATGCTGATGGCAGAAAAAAAAGCAGATCAAATAGGAAGCCCCCCCCAAAAAAAATATATATATATATATATAGTCACAGTGTCCAAAGGGATGAGGGTAGAGGCGATGTCCCTCACTGGTTCTAATTTTCAGATGACAGGCCTCTCTCTGCTTTGTCTCCAGCGTCGGGCGCTGGCTGGGAGGACGTGGGCGGACCCTCTACGTGTGCCCCCGAGCCCTACTCCACGCTGGGGCGGCTGGGCAGCTCCTGGGCCGCCGGGCAGCGCTCGGAAACGCGGGACTCGAGCTGTCAGACCGAGGACGTGAAAGTCGTGCCCCCTTCCATGCGGAGGATCCGGGCGCAGCGGGGCCAGGGCATCGCGGCGCAGATGAGCCACTTCTCGGGCTCCTCCGGGAACGTGTCGGTACGGAGCGACCCCGCTGGCGTCGTGCCCCCTCCCCGCCTGCACGCCGACGCCGGCTTCCACAGCCTCCCCCGCCTGGGGGCCCTGGCGGCCGAAGACCCGAGCGGCACGTTCCCCTACCCGGGCGCGCACCCACAGCCAGATGGGATCCTAGAACCCTTTGGAGGGGCCCCGGGAGCTGGGACCCTCTGGAGGCCCGCGTCCCGAGAGCTGCGGCACTTCGAGGACGGCCAGGCCAGCCCCGCGTGTCTGGTCTCCCCTCACGCGACCTACTCCACCAGCATCCTCCCCAACGCCAGGCTGCCCTGCTCCTCGGAAGTCGTTCTTATCCACACTGCGCTCGGAACCCCCGCCAGCGCCTCCTCCGCCCACCCAAAGCTGAAACCCCGCGCCTCTCTCACCTCCAGGCCGCCTGGGAGGGACGCGCCTCCGTGCGCGCGGGGCCTCTGGGGTGGGAGCGCCCCCTGCGCCCTCCCCCGGGTCCTGGACGCCTGCTCCCCCGGGGGCGCCTCGCTGCTGTCCCTGTGCGACCCCGCTGTCCCTCTCCAACCCCCAGCCAGCCGGGAGAACGGGGCCCAAGGCGCGGCGT
>PVKY010010607.1:0-12523 GCA_004027775.1 Bradypus variegatus
TGCGCACTTAGTTCCTTGAAATTCTGCATTCTCACGCCCCAAGGCAAGCCATAAGGCAGGATAGCAGGACATCTGTTCGCTGAATTTACAACCGGAGGTTGTTCAAGCTTTAACCTCTTAATGGCCTGCGGCTTCTCATTTCGAGGAGATGTAAGGGGAATGCTCAATTCCCAGGCACCGCCTCTGGCAGGAGGCAACAAAAATAAAACAGCCTATTTTCCAAGAATGCATTAATTGTGCCACAACCTTATTCTGATGCATACAGGAAATAATTGTTGCTATTTTTTTTTCTTTCTTTGAATGGAGTGTAAGGAGTAACAAATTACCAGCAAACATTAAGTTCAATGGCAGCGCCGGCAAATCACAAATGCACAAACTACTTTTCTTAATCATGATCCCTGAAAATAGCAGTACTATGAATAATTACAGAAGAATATGACCAGACAGCAGGATCTGTAGGGCCCTCTTTCACAGCGTAACATCCCAGTGAGTCCTGAAAACATACAGATGACATTCCTGTGACCAACAGATGCATGTTATCCTCACAATAATCCTCTGAGGTAGCCACTATTATTTGCCCCATTTTACAGGTGGAAACTTGAGCTCAGAGGCCAAAATCCCAGTAGAGGCAGAGCTGGGATTTGAGCCCAGGGCTATTCGGCCTGAAATCTAAGTGCATAACCACTATTATATTCTGCCATTTCCCAATACTTAGTCCTAATGGTATGCTGGTAAATGTTTAACAATGGACTATACAGAAAAAATGTACGTTTCTGTTCCTCATGAACATGAACCTTGTTGCACCTTCAGTTCAGCCCTGCACACAGCCTTGCCGGTTGCTGACTTGGGGCTCTGCTTCTTCTCAGTCCTTCTGGAAAGTCTTCCAACTTTCCCAGCCAAGTCCTACCCTTTCTGCGGGGCCCATCTCCAATCCCCCTGGCTCTCTGAAACCTTTTCAGGGTAACTGAGTCATTTCTGTTATTGATTGTTTTACATCTAGAGCCGTTACCATATAATGTACCTCTAAATGAAATATTGTTTTCTACTGATTTTTTTATTGTTGTCACTTACCACTCTCCTAATTTCCCAACTAGAATGTTTTAGAAATGTATTACATTCTCAGTCCAAGTGTAAAGAGAAGACACATGTTTTATACTGCTCGAGTATCGTTTCTATGGGTATTCATGCATCCAAAAATACTTAGTGAGCACCTGCTATGTTTCAGGGGCTGTGTTAGGCATTAGGGATACATCTGTAAAAGTCATTGTAAAGGAAGAAGACACAAGGTCATCTTTGCCTACCTCAATGACAAGTCACGTAATAGGCATTAAAAATAATTAATTAGATCAAATTTTGGGGTGAAACATAAACATCGAACCATAGAATTTCAGAGCTAGAATAGACCTTAGACCAGGGGTTCTCACTAGGGATAGTGGTGCCTCTTCAGGGGCATTTTGGAACTCTGTGGAAGGGCTTTGGTTCTCAAAATGTTTGGGGGAATGTTATGGCATTAGCTAGATAGGGGTCATCTTGCCACGCCCCAACAGTGCTGCTCAACAGAGAATCATTTTCCTCACACACAATTTACATTTTGCTGGGGATTCACGAAGATGAATTATAATTACCAGAATTTAGAACTGAACTCCACTTTACATGAAACACAAAGTGTTCTCTTGTGTCTTCGATATACACTTAATTTTCCAGGTATTCAACTATGATATAAAGTAAGGGAAGATTGCTCTTTTTGTTCTAAACTTTATTAAGAGTTGCTCACCACTGCAATGAAAGCACATCATGAACAGCAATGCCATTCGTGGTATTTGAGTCACCAATTTAGCACATTGTATCACTACATTCTTGGTGTGTTTATCACTATTTATCTATCACCAACTATCTCTATCTCTCTAAAATCTCAAAAGATACTAATTCGTACAATATATAAATTTCATTCTTATTTCAAAATGTCAAATATTTTTAAAGTGTAAAATAAGATGAAATTGAATATAAATAATAAATTATGCCTTAAAAACAATTTAAATATATTTATATGTAATACATTGAAATATTAAGGTAATATACATGCATATAAAATTAAAAAAAACCTTTTCAATATAAGTAGGTACAAGCAACTGACTTTTTATGTCACTGCAACTGTTCTTTAGCATCTGCTCATTAAAATACATGTTATTTATTTTAGATTACTTTCCTTGTATTTCTCCTCTATGTTACAGTTAGGGCACTATATTGAATTTTTTGGAAGTGTTTTATGTCTGTATCTGGTTATAATATCTGCAAGGGTGTTAGGGAGGTGTCCCAAAATATTTGTTATGAGGCACAGAGTGTTGTCTGAAATGCTGTGAATGCTGTGTAGGACGAAGCCCTCTCTGAAATCACCCTGGGTGGTGATCTCTTATCTCTTTCTCTCTGGGCTGTGGACCATGTTTTGTTTTGTTTTTTAAATCTCAATTACCACCCTTATATCATTGGCTTAAATTCCTGTCTTCCTGGAAAGGCTTGGAGCCTCTGGGGCAGGTTCTGTGTTCTCCTCAACTTGAATTCCCTGGCACTCCAAAGTTAGTAAACGTTAATTAATAGATGTTAGATGAAATGAAGTCATCATCAGCATGGATGAAAAGCACAATAAGAAACATTTGGCAAAATAAACTTAAACTGGAAATACAGTTTAAAAGTATGCATAAGGACATCATTTGGAAAGGACAATAATGAGGAAAGAAAATGATGCCTTTGATGTTGGATTTAGTCCTAGGAACTGGAGTTGCATCTCAGAGGATCAAGCTAAAATTTAGGGGCAGGAGTGGAGGTGGGGAATGGGGAGTTAATGCTTAATAAGTACAGAGTTTCTGTTTGGGGTGATGGAAAAGTTTGGGTAATAGATGGGAGTAAAGGTAGCCCGCTGTCAACGTAATTAACATAAATGTTATACTTGAAAGTGATTAAAATGAGCAATTTTATGTTGTATATATTACCACTATTTTAAAAAAATGTGCTAAAATCTAGTGTTTGCTTGCTTTTCCGTCTCATGTCAGAGTTATATTTCCTATGAAAGAATGGAGGCTTTTAAATGCGTCACTGAAAGAAGGCTCTAAATACCTTGTGGTTTTGAGTCAAGTAATTGGTGAGAGATAAAATGCTTGAAAATATATCTGGGAAGTCTTGAAGGAAAAACAGCTTGGCATTTATTATTCAGCAAACACACACCACCACAGCCTCCCCACTCCTGCCTCTGTCCACAAAAACTTAAAGACATTAGTCACCATTTTGTATAAGCAGCGTTTTAGTCTCATTTCTTTGCAGCATCCTCCTCTTAGTTCCTGGTCAAAAATGAGTCAGAGATTCACACACACACACACACACACACAAAAAAAAAACAAAACAATAATAAAGAGACCCAAACTTGTAAACAAATTACCTTGATGCAACAAGGACAAACTCCCAGCGACTCTCTGAGGTTGGTGCCATAAACTCAGGCACTCTCAATTAGAAAAAGAAACAGCGTCAGAGGGAAAAACAAGCTGCAGCTGGCCACTGCGATGAGTAACCAGGGAGCGTGATTTCCTTCAGGTCACCACACAGGGAGAGCCGCAGGGGATTCTGGGGTCACCAGGCACCAAACATGTGAACCCAAACCAGTGGGTCAAAGAGACAAGAATGCAATAGAAAACACAAGCAACTACCATTATGTCAATTGATTGTCTGGGATGAATTATAAATTCTTTAGGTATCACAGACAATAAGCAATCTTTCTCTTTTGTCTCCTAGGGTTACTACATCTGACTTGCTTATCACTTGATTTGCCTGCTTTTTATTCACCTGCCACTGCCTTTTTAAAGATTCACTAAGAGAAGCAAGGGTGAGGTCTTATTTTTTTCCACTTAATAGTACAAAAATGATATTTCTGCCACTACTTTCGCCTCAGAAACCATGGTAACGGCCTTTCTACCTGGGCAGCTGCACCTCGTTATTCACTGAGGAAAAGGCTGCCCGTGTCACCATCCTCAATTAGAGGGAGTGCCTTCCAACCCCAGTCCCTCCAGTCATGCCTTTTGTGACACATTTCCAATTTTGTGTATATATTTATTTTTGTTTAGTCAAGTTGACAAGCTAGCCATATGGTATTGTATTACTGAACATGTAAAGAGAGGGTGGTTATGAAATGTAACATTGGAAAACACACTTCCATCTTACAACATGCCAAAAAAAATTAGTCAGGAGCCCTGACCTTTGGGAGAAAAGTGTCAGGATGTATTTCATAGGATAATGTCCATCTAAAGGTGCTATTTTGAATTTAGAGAGAAGACACTCCATCCATAAATGCAGTCAGCGGGCGCCTAAGGAATTCTTTGTGCTTCTAGCAGAACAGAGTCCAGGACACTGAGGCCATCTTGGAAGTCATGACTATAATAGCGACAGCTAGCATTTACTGAGTACTTACTTCCTATTAGGCCCTATGCCCTGTACCTGTTATACATTATCTCATATAGTTGTTCCAACAGGCAGGTAAGAGTATTGCTTCCATTTGACAGATAAGGATGTCAAAGATACAGTTAAGCTCACAGAGCTAGGAAGAGGCAGGCCTGGGATTCAGACTCAAATCCATCGGCCTTCACCTGTTCCTCACCACTAACATGTTGCCTTAGACTGGGGTCAAGAGGACTGGAGCAGAACTCACCATCCGGGGCCACCCCCACCCCCATCTTGGGGGCCTTTTCTTGGTTCTCCTGCCCCTGGCCCTGTCTCCCCAGGTGACTCACTTTTCCTTCCAACTGAGATGTCAGCCTGCAATTATTACTATTTTTCCTATTGTCTGATGACCTGGAGTCTACTCTTAGAAAATACAAGGTGAATATACGTTTCTTAAAGTCCTGTGCTAACAATGCCTGGCACTCTAGCAAAGGGAACATAAATCCACAGCTGTCATCCTTCTGGTTCCAATTTTAGAAGCACCATAATTAAGAAGGCATTCGGGGACTGAGGCTAATGGCGGGTGTCCACCAAACAGGCCATCGGGGCGTCAAAGGAAGTTGCCGCAGGGAAGGAACAGCGAATTCTGGAACCCCCGACCGCCCAGTTCGGACCCCTCCCTCACTGCTCCCGCGCCTTCCCCCCGGGCTGATTCGGCTGCTCTTCCCTTCCGCGAGTCGCGATGGGAGGCGGATCCGGGGCTGGGCGTGGGCTCTGTTCAAACACTTCCTTCCTTACATGATGGGGAGACCTGATCGGAGGCTGACATAGACCCAGCCCCGGTGCAGCGAGCTGAAAAAGAATCCCATTTTCCTGGTGCCTTGAGCATTATCACCCTGGACTCGAGGAATCAAAGCCCTGGAAGGTTCTCTTGAGTTCTTTCTTTAGCCAGTTTGGATGTTCAGGTTTTGACATTGGCCTTTGCATGTCCATAGCCATGTGGATTCCTCTTAACCATGGGGATCAGGGCCTGTGGGGGTTCCTGTCCCGTCTCTCTTTCCTCTGCCACTACCTCCTTGTGGGGCCACAGCCCTGGAAGTGTTGCTGGGCGGCTGCACGGCCACTCTCAAGGCTGGGCCCCGTGGTGTTGCCCATTTTGCTCCCTTGCCATCCGAGGTGACATGGCCAATCAGACTGTGCAGATCTTCACCCAGGACCATGGCATGGAGTTCGTGTGCTGCTTTGGCAGCACCAGCGGGGACAGAAGCCTGCTCTTCAGGGCAAAACAGAGGCTCATCTGATCCTTGAATCACTGATAGAAGAGGTGAAAGAAAAGAACAGATGGAGATTCTGGAGGCAGTGAAATGGGAGGAAAGGAAGACCGAGAAAAGAGATAGTGAAAGGATTTTACACTGAGAATTAAGATTCCTGGGTTCACTCTCCCTAACATTTTAGCAGTTAAATCTCAAAAATCTGGCAGAAACTTTTGGCAAAATATCCAAAGTATTCCATGTTGTTCTGTACCTCTGAGATTAAGCACAAGCTGTTCCTCTGCTCCCCTTCTCTCTCCCTTAACTCTTCTACCTTGCAATCTAGGTAAACTATTTGTCCTAAACAATGGCTCAAATGTTACATTTTCTTAGAATCTTCCCTGACTCCTGTAGCACTTTGCATTTGTTCACTACGTTCTAGTGGGGACTTTGCACATTATACTATTTGCCACATCATATAATTGTTTACATGCCTCTTTGCCACCACCTCAAGATCAATCTCCTCAAGCCCAACTTATCTTTGTATACCTAGGCCTAGCACAATGCCTAACACTTGAGAAGAAGCTGAGAATTGTTTGTTGAATGACTATATGAATGAACAAAAGAGAAATCCACCTGAATTCAATTATTGAAAAGAAAAGGGAGACTATGATTGGGCAAAGACTACCCAGGAAACCATGAGAACTAAGGGAACTTAGGAAGGTGAGAGGGAAATAAGCTTGGCCTTTGTCATGGAAGTTTGAGGTATGTTTTCTCAAACTTGTCTTTAAGACAAAATGTCCATACCAAAGCCTTGATTATTGGTGATATGGAAGAGAGAACAGATAAGACAGGATATAAAAATTTGGAAGTCATTCACATAGAGTGAGATTTAATGAGTAGTAAATTCCAAAAATAAGTGCATTTGGTAGGAAAGGACCAGTTCCTAGGTCTGAGGACTGCTAATAGTTACTGAATGAGGGGGAAAGGAGCAATCAAAAAAAGTCTGGTTAGAAACAGGAAAAAGAGAGAGAGAAAAAAAAAAAAAGACAATAATACAGCCAGATGATGTAACTTCATTTATCCTTGAAACAACCCTATGAGGTAGTTCTATTATTATCCCCATTTTGCAGATATGGAAACTGAAGCATAGGGAAATTAAGAGACTTTCCCAAGGTTACACAACTAGTAAGTGGCAGAGCTGGGCTTTGAACCTAGGCAGTGTGGTTATAGGGTCTGGACTTGAGTTGCCATGAAATGTCCAGAAATTGAGGTTGGGAAGAGAATCCAGAGACCCATGTGGTGGAGGCGATAGGAGCATGAGGTTTGGAGTTACTGTGCTTCCTCACTCTATGTGTTCAGACCTGGGAACAAGAGACTGAGCCAGGCCACCCTTAGTTATTCCTAATATTCTTAGAACCCCCCCCCCCACAGGAGTCAGACCTAATCCTAGGTTGAAACCTGAATAGTGTCCCTGCTGTTGCCTGTCAATTAAACAGTCTTGGCCCTCATGCTGCTGTGGAAAATTAGGAATTGGCAGCCACATATAGAGGACATAGGTACTCTTCAGTCTTCCTCCATCCCAACAACCCTCTCACTTTACCCTTGACTTGCCAGCAACTCTAACCTCCTGAATGCCTTAAATTTCCAATCTGCCCTTAGCTTTGACCTGTTTCATGCTCAGGACACAGGAATTCCAAGGACAACTCAAGGATGGACGAAGATCCTGGGATCAGTTGGATTGGATCTTTCTCAGCCTTTGGGACTGAGTTTGGTCTGGGGTTGCTACTGCGGAAAAACATCATTCGGAAAGAAGATCTGCTGGGAACTCCTCTTATGGTCAGCTTGTTCAAGTCATTTAACCTCTCTGAGCCTTGGTTTACTTATATGTACAACTGAAATAACAAGATCTTCCTTTTCCTATGCCCAAGTGGGGTAAAGGATATGAAGGCATTTTACAGAATTTAGTGGTAAATGAAAAGAAGCTGTAACGTCCTGTAAGCACGCCAGAGATCATGTTCAGGCCGCCGCAGACTGCAACTATGCTTGGTAGACCAAAAAGGCTTATAAGAAAAACATCTCATTTCTGTAGAAGACATGCACTTTACTATCTCTAATAGTTTGTTTTTTAGGATGAGGAAGTCATATGGAGTTCAGTTTCAGCTCTACAGAGCATTTTAAAGGAAGCAGTTTTGGGAGGGAGCAGTTGTTCCTAACGGAGATGAGGCCAGTTTATGATGGTCTCAGAGAGAATGCAGCAGTAACAGAGATAAATTTACCCATCTCTCTGCAGATGTTAATTTAAGAACACTTTGAAACCTCGTGACCCTGCTTTGGGAGCTCTCCCAACATCCTTCACCAAGACAGTTCAAAGGAGTGTATATGGGGTCATGGTGGGCTGAATAATGGCCCCCCAAATGGCCATGTCCTCATCCCTAGAACCTGTGAATGTTACATAGATGGCAAAAGGGACTTTGTGGATGTGATTAAATTAATGATCTTGAGATTGGGAGATTAATCTGGGTTATGCAAAAGGACCTCACATGTTATCATAAGTGTCTTTATAAATGCTGGGAAGCAGAGCAGGAGATTTGAGCCCAATTGGAGATGTGATGACAGAAGAGGTTAGAGTGAGGTGAGAAAGGGCCATGGGCTAAGGAAAGTAGGCAGTTTCTAGAAGTTGGAAAATGTAAGGAAAATGGATTTTCTCCTGAAGCCTCCCATGGAACACAGGTCTGCCAATATTTTGATTTTAGATTTCTGATCTCTAGAAATGTAAAAGGATACATTTGCATTGTTTTAAACTACTAACAACAGAAAAGGAAGCCAACCAAGCTGAAAGGCCACTTTACGTATCTGAAAAAGAAAGGTTTTCTTTTTGTTTGCTTGCTCTAGGCACAAACTCTGAAGCATCAAGGGTGATGGTTGCATGAAGATGCCTGTGATGGAACAGGAAGACACCTGGTTTGCATGTGGGCCAGGGGGAATCTTGAGTATCATGGCAGGCTCCTAAGACTCAGACGAAAGGCCATGAAAATGTCCAAATGAAGGCATCAACACAAGTATACCTTCACCAAAGGAAGGCCAGTGGCATCCGGAAAGCCTCTGTTAGCTGGGAAGGCACGTGGCTGGCGTCTGCTGATCCCAGGTTGTGTTCCAGCTCCACTCTCAGCTCCTGTGCATTCTTCAAAGTGTCTCTCTTGGCTATAGCACCTCCTTCTGTCTGTGAACACTTTCAGTGATTGAACACTCCAGTGATTCAATTAAGACCCACCCTAAAATGGGTGGGGTAACACCTCCACGGAATTTATCCAATCAGAGGTCTCGCCCAGTTGATTGAGTCACATCTCCATGGAAACAATCAAAGATTCCAACCTAGTCAGTACTAATACATCTGCCCCCACAAGACTGCATCAAAGAACATGGCATTTTGGGGAACATAAGACATCCAAACTGGCACAGGAATATACTTGGAAGAACCGAGAGCAGGGACATGAATGGACATTGCACACTGGTATTTATTGTGGCAGTATTCACAATTCGCAATAGATGGGGGTGACCTAAGGGTACATCGACCAATAAACGGAATGGTGAACTGTAGTGCATACATTCAATGGAATATTGAGCAGTAGCAAGAATAAATGAAGTTGTGAGTTATGCGACAAGGTGAATGGAACTTGAGGACTGTATGTTGAGTGAAATAAGCCAGAATCAAAAAGATAAACATTATTATGCCTCACTAATATGGGCTAACTATAATGTGCAAAACTCTGAGAATTGGATCTGAGAGCATAGATTATCAGGGAAGGGCTTATGGTAAAGATTCCTAGATTGTAAGTTCCTACAGCAGTCACATATATTCATAAGTTGTAATGGTTATTTCTAAATTCTTAGATGATGAACTGTTTGTGTATAACCTGGTTAGTCCCTGGAACTTCGGGTCTCTGTGTGACACCTGAGACTCAGAGCCAGAGTTCAGCAGCTATGAATGTTAGCATTATCCCATACAGCAAATGTTAAAGAAGCTGAAAAAGAGATCAGACTTGAATTAAAAATATAAACAAAATGGACTTGGTTAGGACTAAGGCAAACCAGACTAAAGGGAAAAGGATGTGTTTTAAAACTTCAACTTCTATGTGAGACTAAAGGAATTGATGTTTATTTGGTGGAAAATCTATATTTTCTGTAGCACACTATGTAATTTAACTTCTATGTGCAGTTTATTCAACCACCATAATTACTTGGAACCTTGAATATGGGGTAAGATCTGGTAGGTTGTACAGGTTAGTGTGAAACCCTAATACATCACAGAGTAATTTGGGCTGAGAATAAAAATGTATTTGCCAAGTCCCCTTGAGGGCCTGCAGAAAAATGTGGAAATATTAAACTTCCCCACGTGGGGAATTCCTGATATTCTTGCAAGCGTTAGGGACTACCAGTGTAGTAGGCCAAACCCTCTATCTTGGGCTTGCCTTTATGAAAATTGTTACTGCAAAGGAGAGGCTACACCTACTTATAATTGTGCCTAAGAGTCACCCCCGGAGAACCTCTTTCATTGCTCAAGTGTGATCTATTTCTCTAAGCCAACACTGCAGGCGAACTCACTGCCCTCCCCACTACATGGGACTTGACTCCCAGGAGTGTAAATCTTCTGGCTACGTGGGACATGACTCCTGGAGATGAGCCTGGACCCAGGATTGTGGGATTGAGAAAGCCATCTTGACCAAAAAGGGGGAAGAGAAATGAAACAAAATAAAATTTCTGTGGCTGAGAGATTTCAAATGGAGTTGAGAGGTCATTCTGGAGGTTATTCTTATGCATTTTATAAATATCCCTATTTAGTTATTAATGCATTAGAATAACTAGAAGGAAATACCTGAAACAATTGAACTGCAATCCAGTATCCCTGATTCTTGATGATGATTTTATAACTATGTAGCTTATACAGTGTGACTGTGTGATTGTGAAAACACTGTGGCTCACATTCTTTATCCAGTATATGGACAGATGAGTAGAAAAGAGCAGACAAAAAGTAAATGAATAATAGTGGGGAAAGGAGTGTGAGATGTTTTGGGTGTTCTTTCATAGTTTCACATTTATTTTTATTCTTATTTTCATTTTTATTTCTTGGAGTAATGAAAACATTCAAAAAATTGATTGTGGTGAAGAATACACAACCGTATGATGATACAGTCAACAAACTGTACGCTTTGGATGATTGTATGGTATGTGATTATATCTCAATAAAATTGCATTTAAAAAGTAACAAAACATAACCATGATACCATTAACACTCCTAAAACATTAACAACTTTAATATCATCTATTATCCAAGGCAGTGTTCAAATTTTCCTGATTATCTCATAATCTTTTAAACAGATGTTTTGTTTGGATGAGAATCTAAAGAAGGTCCATACATTGCATTTGGTTTATGTCTCTTAAGTTTCTTTTAAGGTAAAGGATCATCCCCCCCCCCTCTTTTTCCTCGAAATGTATTTGTTTAAGAAAATATATTATTTTTCCTGTCAAGTTTCCCACAGTTTGGTTTTGCTTACTGTTTTCCAATGGTGGTGTTAATATGTTCCCCAGGTCCCCATATTTCCTAAATCTGGTTATTAGGTTTAAGTACTTGATATCAGATTCAAGTTTTTTGCTTGTTTGTTGGGCAGGACAACTTCATAGGTGGTATTGGGTTCTTCCATTAGGAAACCTATCATGTTTGGTTCTTGTGATATTTGTGGCTATTGATAATCATTATGTGCAAAACAATGATTTGCTAATTCTATTATTCCTGTGCATTTGTGTGTATGTATGTAGAGAATGAGAGAGAAATTATCTGTCATCAAGTGTTTGATACTTTGGGGAACAGTTCACACAGGAAAAGCAGGTTAAATGCTTAATTCTTTTCAGAATAATTCACTAATTATCCTCCAAAGATGACTGAGTTAATTTTTGAAATATCAGTATGAATTCATGAATTTTTGACTTAATTTTTTATAATCCATTGTTTATACTAATGCTCAAATTGTTCCATCTTTAGCTATTTGGAGCCATTTCAAATTGGTTCTTATGTCTTAAACATAGCTTTTGAACTGCTTTTGGGAAAGAACATAGAGGATCTTTCCAGAAGTTTGACTCAGAGCAGGGGTGTCCAAACTTTTTGATTGTGAACTCCCATCAGAAAATATTTTCAAGCATGAATCATATATATATGATATATATATATATAATGTATTTATAAATTATATACATGTATTATCTAATATAATATGTTCACAATAAAACACCGCCCCCCCAAAAAACCTAAAAAACATAAAATAAAAGAAACCAAAAAGAAATTAAAATGATGAGATAAACAAGAAATAAACAATGCTTTAAAAATGATAGCCACAAGTCATAGTATGGGAGAAAATATTTGCAAAACATATATTTGATGAAAAGACTTACATCCAAAATATATAAATAACTCATGGAACTCAACCATAAGAAGAGAAATAACCCAGTTTAAAAATGGCAAAATATCTGAACAGAAACCTTGCCAAAGAAGGTATGCAGAGAACAACTAAGCATATGAAAAGATGCTCAACATCATATGTCATTAGGGAATTGCAAATTAAAGCAACAAGTTACCACTATACACCTAGTAGAATGGCTGGAATCCAAAAAGCTATCATTTGGAATGCTGGCCAGGACATGGAGCAACAGGAACTCTCCTTTATTGCTGGTAGAAATACAAAATGGTACAGCCACTTTGGAAGACAGTTTGGCGGTTTCTTATAAAGCTAAACATTGTCTTACAATACAGTCCAGTAATCATGCTCTTAGGTATTTACCCAAATGAGTTGAAAATG
>PVKY010010608.1:0-12523 GCA_004027775.1 Bradypus variegatus
ATTGTTCTTTAATTTTAACATGACTTGTGAGCAGAGCATCTTTCACAAGCCTCCAAAGGGAGAATGTCGCAATGGGGACTTCATTTGGACCCCGTTCTCTAAGGGCCTTTTGTAATTCAGTTTTTATTTGTTCCCAATCTGTGATGTTAAAACTTCCCCCTGTCAGGAACCAAGGACTTACATCTCCTACGATTTTTATAAAATCAAGTGCGGTACCAGACTTAATTGCAGTTCCCTGTTTTCTCAATAATTCCTTCAGTTCGGAAGCCAGCCGAACTTGTGAAGTAGAGTTACCCATTATCCTTCTTTTATCTGTCTTTAAGACTCTTAGGTGCACCTATCCCGGGACTCTCGCCCGATCCTCCCCCGGTCCTTACCGTGGAGCCTCGTCCGCTGATCCCTCGTCTCCGATCTCGGTGGAACCTCCAATTGCCGGCTGCAGTCCGGCTCTCGAAGCCGAGTCGGGGGAGGGGCGTCGAGGTTAGCTAAGAAATCAGCACTCAGGAGACAAGCACGGTTCCATCATTCAGGGCTCAAAAAGCTCTCCTTTATTTTTTACATGCCTTTTTTATACCCCTTAGTCCTTCCCGCTAATTGCAGGGTCAAAACCCAGGCCAAACTTGTTTTTCTCCTTCTAATCAGAAAAGTTCCGTTCCTTGACAAATGTTTGCGCACTTAGTTCTTTGAAACTCTGCATTCTCACGCCCCAAGACAAGCCATAAAGCAAGATAGCAGGACATCTGTTCGCTGTTTTTACAACCGGAGGTTGCTCAAACTTTAACCTCTTAATGGCCTGCGACTTCTCATTTCAAGGAGGTGTAAAGGGAATGCTCAATTCCCAGGCACAGCCTCTGGCAGGAGGCAACAGGGCAGATGAATTGTAACCTACTATGTGGCAAAATTTAGCAGAAACCCCCCTCCCCCCTCCCCCTGCTTAATTGCCTCTTGATTTTAAGAGCCATCTAGCGTCCAAATTTTTCTTTTTAAATCAGCTCCTGCCTTATAAAAGGCTAGCCTGATATATCAAAAGAGGACTATTTCCTTTCAGTAAGTTGAGAACAATCTTTAAGACAGTAGAAAATAAATCACAAAATGAAACATGTAAGAATTTTTTTGTTGTTGCGGGATGGTGTTACAGGTAATTCCAATAAAGCCAGGTTACTCCGCTGCAGTGCTTCAGCATTTTAAAAGCTTGGACTCCTCACTTTGAGCCCCCCTGTCTGTCAGGTGCATGAGACTGATTCTCTGGCAGTAGTCACCAGCAGAGGAGCTTAAGTCTATCAAGAGGATATCTGCAAGTGTTCTTGTGGTATTATGTTTCCAGAAAGAAAAGCAATAGAATGGGGATACATCTGTCGAGAAAACATGTTTATAATTAATCACAGTATTAAAAAGAACTATGTATTTACAATTCATATTTTCTATGTGGTTTCTCTTGCCCTGGCAGGACACATTATGGTGTACAGGATTCTGAGATTCTGGACATGGAAAAGTGCTGTTTACTCTCTTGTCATAGGCTCTGTTCTTTACATACCCACAATGTTCAAAGTGTCCATAGAAATCAGTTCTTCATAAAAATTTCCATGGATGTTTTCTCATTTGAATATTTGTTGAAGTGAATTACAACTCCCTGTACAATTATTGCCAGAAGCTAAAGCTCCAGGCAATATTCTAAAGAAACTTTGCTAGTAAATATTGGGATTTCAGAAGTCCCGATAAATGACATCCTTTTCCCTGACAGAATTCTGAAGTTGAGTCATAAAGTGTAAACTCAGCAAGCTTGGGATGTTCAAACCCTGCACATTCTAAAGAAAGGATGGGCCCTTGACCAACTCCTAAGGGGTAACCTCCAAGCCCTTGGGATAGCCTGTTTGATACAGGTGTTTTTGTACACTTGGAGCCTTGGGCCAGGCCAGATAATTACACAACAGTGTGATTTATGGTAGGGGCCTGAGGCTATGTTGTATCAGTTTACCCTCCTGGAGGGCTAGAGACTGAGTAGCCAAGATCAAGCACACGGGTGCTCCATGCCTACATGACTGACCCAATAAAAGCCATAGACAGGCTTGGATGAGCTTCCCTGATCACACATTCCTGGAAGAATTAAGCTCCGTCCATATGACTCCACTGGGAGAGGACATCTAGAGGCTCATGCTGGTCTCTCCTGGACTTGGCCCTATGCACCTTTTCCCTTTGCTGACTTCAAATCTGTATCAGTCTAATCTAAAAACCATAATCATGGGTAATTCTGAGTTCTGTGAGTCCTTCTAGCGAATCATTGAAATTTAAGTAGCCTTGGGGACCTCCAACATGAAGAATAAGGCATGTGGAGGCAAAAAGTGAACACTTTGATAGTAAAGGCTGGTCAGAAGCGCATGGCTTAGATATGTGACAACAATGGACTTCCTAATCCTAAACTCAAGTATTAGGCAGATTCGTCTAGGAACAGTCCATTCTAAAAAGCCACAGGGTCAAAGCAAAATCAGGGGCTCTTTCTCCCTGCAGTAAGAAAGGGTTAAGTTTAGCTTTCACATAAAGGCAATGTGAAGTAGGGAAAATGGAAACTAAACAAGACTGGCTCAAATGGGCTCCGCAGTTAAAGTGAAGGAGAGAGCCCCTGATGTAAGCCCAGAGTTGGTGCTAGCTGTAATCAAAGGCTGGAACTTTTGGCAGGAAATTTAAACTGGATGAGCTCTCTGGGATAGGCTGTACAATTTAATATCCCAAAGGCAGACTAGTTAGCTCTCTTGGATAGGCTGTACCCTCTGGAGTATCCAGCCAATGGAGAAACAGTGAGGGGTCTTGCATGTTAGACTTAGGATATAAAATGTTGCGGTGTTCTATTGTTTGTAGCGCTTGCCACGTTTCTTTGGTGGTGCCCCCGCTCTTGCAAGATCGTGAATAAATTCTTCTCCTCAATCGGCTGAGCATTTTTAGGCATATGCTTGTTTCTAACACTGCAGACAGGCAGACTCCAGAGCAAATGAGAGGGCACAGCTGGGCTACGTATGCCCACTTTCCCTCCCAAACTCACAGACTGTTAACTCACCTGAAAGGAGGAGGCAAGGTCTATGGTTAGAGGCCTGTAGTGTTTAGGGAAAAATGCCTTCTCATGAAAACTAAAGAGTGAGAAAGGAACCTTCCCCTACCAACAATATGATTTCTCAATTTTCCAGAAGTTTATCCTTATGAAATAGCTTTGTTCCAGATTAGGTGATCCAGAAACAAAGGACTCAGTAGTCATAAGGTTGTATATCAAACTGTCAATAATGACACACATGATACAATTCCCTGATTTTTCCCACATTTCCTTGATTTAGCTTATCACAGAAACTGTTTGCTAAACAAAGATACTATGGGTGTTTCTTCCCTAGCAGTAATGAAACAAAGTCTTTCAAGCTGTCAAAATTATCCCAGCATTAAGGGAATGCCTTAAATCTTAATGATAAATTTTCCAGTTAATGACTTGGAGCTTTATTTCTTAGAACCTTGACATTCTCCTAAGAATTTGCTTAAATATTGCCCTAAAGGAGGGTCCAAGAGGATCGCACTCTCTGCTGTTAGAAACGCATGCACTGGTAAAGACAGTGGTCCAATACTCAGTCAAGCAAGCCATAAAGACCCAGGAGAGTGCATAGTGTGCTGAAAGCAGTGGTCTGCTAAGCTGTGCAGGTATCCTGTGCGTTCTCCCAACAAGCTATTATCATATGTCATCTATGAATTGACAATAGGACAAATTAACCATCTCTATAGTCAGATGCATATATCTCTGGCTACTTAGGACAGCATCTTTAATTCCTATTTTTGTGTATACGTTTAATAGTACAGTACTACAAGTAATTTGTAAATACATCAAGATTGCATGTCCAACTTTTTTCCTCATATGGATATGCAATCAAGATTAGAAAATAGTAGGATATACCATAAGAACATGAAAACATCTAACGATTCACTTCCCCAGACAACTTTACCAATTGGTATTGGAAGGGGTTAACCAGTGTGCAAATTTATCCCACAATTCACACAGAAGAAGCATGCAAACCTGCCTTTGGTTATACTCTTGAAAATTTCTTCTTTGACAGTTGGGGCTTTATTTTGTTCATTTCTCTATTTCCTTAACCTAAGAAGGTGCTTGGCACATAGTAAATACTTAATATTTGTCGAATGAACTGCATATCCTCCTCTTAATCATTTCTCACTATTTTGCCCTTTATGATTTAGAAATTGGAATCCTCATTTTTTATGGCACAGGTGTAGATGAACATATTCACCAAGAGTTATCAGAAGTTTTTTTAAAATGCCAAACCTCAAAAATCTTGACAGGCCCATAACCAAAGCCATATTCACTTCCATTTAGAGTGACCAACCACCCCTGTTTGCCTGAGACTGAGGAGTTCCCTGAGCACAGGTCTTTTGGTGCTAAAACAGGGGCAATCCTGGGCAACTGAGATGAGTTGGTCACGCTGTTTCCACTGTGCATCAAGTCCCTGCTAAGGAACGTTCCTGCTTCTATGTAACGGTTGGCACAGGAGCATCAGTCACCTTTGGGCAACATTACAATGGAACTCTGGTCAGATCTCATCATTTGGAGAGCCTCAGATTTCCAGTATTTTTTTCATTTTAGGCAGCACAATTACAAAAAAAAAAAAAGATAAGCAAAAATGATCAAGAAAGGGCTTTTCCTGCTTCAGGCTTTTAAAAGAAATACTCTTGTTGGAGGGTAGTCATAATATGCTATGAACTTACACCTTGTTTCACAGGGTTGTGCAGCCATAGAGATTTTTAAAGTGCTCACACATATCTGGATTTTTACATGTCTTTTTGGAATATCTGGGAAAAATACACAAACACAACAAAATGACCACCACCACCAGTGAATGCCAAGGTAACCCTGGTTCCTTTGATCATGGCAAAACCATCCAGAAGTGGTGCCTAACAAATCCTTCCTTCCTTGGCAAGCATGGCATATAGGTAGAAAACCCTCCACTGTGGGCCAAATAGCACTCTCTTTGATTGAAAGAGGAGGAATCATCAGAGAGCTGATGAAGGCAGCTGATTTTATGATAAAAATTAAAGTTTATATAGAACCACAAGGATTGACAGTAGCATAATATACAGAAAGGGGTCAATGCCTTATCCTTATTTTCCTCATTATGTTGAGTTGGCTAAGGCCCCATGTAATGCTGGCTCAGAGCCATCTTAAAACATATGGGAAGTACCTCTTTATTCTCCTGAAAGGCTTTGGTTTCTGGAAGCTTCAGGAAAGATGGAGTCGGTAAGTAGCTGTTTAAGATCTTGTCCTATTTGCCCAACAGCTTTTTACCCTAGGTTACAAGTTGGCCTCTCCTCAGCTCCCAACCTCAACAAAGTCCACAGGATATATTTGGTATTTATTACCTGACCAGAAAAATGCTTCTTCTGTATTCTGTTCACTCCATGCTTTCTAATAGTTTGTATTAACTTTGACAGCACATCTGCAACAAGCTCTGAATTATTCTAATATGTTGGAAACATGCACTAGAAAACTTCTGCATCTAGCTCAACTTCCAACCACACTGCAAGAACAATGATTTATTTTACCCCTTTCCAGTTCATTGGAACTGAATTTAATATTCAAGGACTCACTTACTTCTGGATCTTATGTAGGAATCCCTGGATATCCTTCTTGGCCAAGTTCTCAGCTGTTAAAACAGAAACAAAATTCATGGAAATATTCAGTAGACTCAATATGATCCATAAGCCTTTTCCAATGCAGAATACTTTCTAGAAATACATATACCTCCTGGCATCACTCTTGGGGGCCTTAGGTGCTGCCATAACTGTACTTGTTCTTTTGTATCTTGCCCTAAAAATCACTTCCTGCAAATAATCTCACATGCTTTTATTCACTTTTACTTTGTTTTGCTGGTGGCTCTGGTATTGTGGTTCTGTATCTGTTCTTCTTTCTGGAGAAGGTATCATTTGCTTATAAGCCTGGGAAATCTGAGGCTATGTTAGTGGCTAATAGAAAAAGGTTAGAGAAACAAAATTCCCCACTATTATAAAGCGCAGTATACTTAACGGTCTAGTTGGGTAATATTCTTGAAAGGCAAAGGAAGATGAATCCATTTGAGGTATTCTGTTAGATCACCCAACACTGACCTGGAGAAAAGATCCAGTTCTCCAAACCCTTCACTTGAGAAAAAGGTTGCATTGAGTTTTGGGTAGGGCAGAAGAGAAATCCTATAACAAAGAACTTCCTTTTTGATTTTTTCCCCCATTCTTTCTTTTGTGTTTTCAATTTCCTTTCTGTCATCTTCTAGGTCACTGATTCATTGTTCAGCTTCCTCTAGTCTTGTACTGTGAGTATCCAGGGTCTTTATAATTTGGTCAACAGTTTCTTTAATTTCCATAAGATCATCCATTTTTTTATTTAATCTTTCAATGTCTTCTTTATGCTGTTCTAGGGTCTTCTTGATATCCTTTATATCCTGTACCATGGTCTCATTGTTCACCTTTAGTTCTTTGATTAGTTGTTCTAGGAGCTGTGTCTCTTCTGGTCTTTTTATTTGGGTGCTTGGGCTTGGGTTATCCATATCATCTGGTTTTTTCATATGCTTTAGACTTTTCTGTTGTTTTTGTCCTCTTGGCATTTGCTTGATTTGATGGGGTTCTTTTAGGATTTGTAGACCAACTGAAATCCTTACCTCTAGTTTATCAGTTCTACAGCTTCGTGGAGTACACTTTCTCTAACTAATCAGCAGGTGGCGTCCACGAGCCACCTGTTCTCCACAAGCCAGTTCTCCCCTGCTTAGCCTTTGTGGTGAGTTAGGGAGTGAGTCTTGTGGGGTCCAATTGGTGTACCAAGTTTGCAGGTGTAGTTGGTGTTGCCTGCCCTATATATGGGGCTTGTATCCGGGCGGTCAGGGAGGAGGGGTGGCTATAACAGTCAAAACTCCCTGGTGTTGCTGCAGTTTTAAAGCTGCTGCAATAGTCTAATCCTTCAGTTCAGTCTTGCCACTGTTTGTCTCTGCCACTGACCCACAAGTCCTTGGTATTGTTGTATGGCCCCTGAGACTTGTGAGTGGGTCCCTTTTCCAGTCCATGCACCCCTTGGTCCTCTGTTGAGGGATGACTGCGCTATGTCACAGGTGAGTGCCGTTCCCCCAGGGTGGTTCTGGGCTGCTGGGCTGTATAGGGAAGCTCCCAGTCTGCTTAAATGATATCTGAATGGGGCTTTGTTAGTTCACGCTGCTCCACCTTCCCAGCTCTGGGACAACCAGCTGAGGGTGCAGGGAAGGCTAATGACCACGCCCAATTTTGTGGTGTTTGTGTGTTATTTGAAGCACTTCCGTCACACTTGGTTGTCTGGGGCAGCTCTGGGCTACGGGGCTGGCAATGGGCAGGAGTGTTTCCTGTCCACCAGGATGGTGGCTGTGAGTGTACGCCCCCCTTTTCTTGGGAAGTTGTGGTGTTTAGTGAATTCTCTCAGCCACTGGATTATTATCTTTTGTCTCAGAGCTCTCTTAGTTCTGCACTCGTCTTAGAGTAATAGTTTTAGAAACAGAAAAGAAAAAGAAAAGACAAAAAAAAGGGTCCTCCTCGCAGATCTAGTGGGTTATTGAAATGTTAAGAGACAAAGCAGTTAGGGCCATTAAGGAAAGAGCCAGGGGGCAGAGAGATCAGTCCCTCTTCGGGAATTGCAGATGGGCCTTGGTGCCTGAGCTCTGCCCTTCCCCCTTCCAAGCACCCGAACTCCAAAAAGCCGCCGCTTTTTTTTTTCCTGGGTTCCTCCTGCCGTATTTTGCTGTTCCTATCTCTCTGCTGGGCTGGCTGCTCTCGGATTCTCTGGTGTCTGGTCTCAGTCTATTTATAATCGGAGTTTGGATCAGCAGAATAAGTTCCTGATAAGAGGGGCCACTGCAGTTTTCCCCTCTCGCTCCCAGCGCTGGCGACCCCTCCTCCCACGGGACCGAGCCTGGTAGGGAGGGGCGCAGGTTCCCTGGCCGCAAAACCTTACAGATTTCACTGATCTCAGCAGTTCCACGTGCTCATGAGTGATATATGAAGTATGCCCCAAGTCAAATTGCTCTGCGGTGTCCAGTCCACGCAGTTCCTGGCTTTCTACCTAGTTTCCTGGAGGAGTAACTAAAACATACAGCTCACCAATCCACCGTCTTGCCCCCTCCCCAAAGAACTTCCTTTTGAAATAAGAACACTTGAAAGAGCTGGGATACTAGGGCCAGGTGAGATCCCTTTGGAATCACTCACCCTTACCCCTGGTTTGAGCAAGGGTGGGGAGTTCTACACCTTAGCACAATAGTGGGGCATTGATAATGGCAAAGTGAAAGAAAGATTGACAAGCAGAGATTCCTACTGACAGCGCAAATACCTTCCAGGAAAGTAAGCAGAGCAATTTGTGTGGTGGTGACAGTATAACCCCAGCACCCCCAGAAGCATGCACAGCCAAGAACCTGTGTCTGTCAAAGTACAGGAGCTGCATCTATTTGTTCTCAGCAGAAAATGCTTCACAGATATCAATCCCCAACAAAAGTGGAGGTACTAACACCAACTAGCAAACAGGCAGTTTCAAAAAAGGGATGAATTATGTCCCCCCCAAAAAAAAGATATGTTGAATTCCTAACCTACAGTACTGATGAACATGATTTTATTTGGAAATAGAGTCAATATAGATGGAATTAGTTAAAATGAGTTCATACTGGAGTAGTGTGTGCCCTTAATCCAATATTACTTGTGTCCCTAAAGAGACACACAGAGACACACAGAAAAAGAAGGCCATGTTACAACAGAGTCAGAGATTGAAGGGCTGCAGCTGCAAGCCAAGGGGTGCCAAGGTTGCCAGCAAACCACCAAACCACCAGAAGCTAGGAAGAGGCAAAAAGGACACCTTCTAGCCGGCCTTCTGTCTCCAGATCTGAGGCAATAAATTGCTGTTGTTTTAAGCCTCAAGTCTGTGGTAATTTGTTATGGCAGTCCTAGGAAACTAATACAGATGACAACCACAGTCTATTCTGGATGAATTGGACATCGATTTATTTCCATCACTGTTTGGTAATTTGGGGAAAACAGGTGTTCAGGAGGTAGGTTTTTATGGTTATGAAAGGAAGCACCAGTCGCATGTTCTTTACCCTAAGGCATACTCTTGGAAGGAACATCTTGGCATCAGGGGAAAAGAAGAGGGAAAAAGAGGGTAATTACCAAATGCCCACTCTTTTTTCCCCCAAAGTTTATTAAAAATCATAGAAAAATGTTGCATAAAAACATCAATTTTGGCTTCCACATTATTGTCCACACAAAATAATCGAAATGTGATTTTTGTTAAGCCTGCAGCACATGACCACAGTGGTGCCAATTCATTTGGTTCACCATGACGGAAAAGGAGCACAATCCCTGTTAAGCTTTAAAACGCGCACCCCCAGGGCTCGTGCCTCGCAGCGGTTTCCTTAGGGTGGGTTTACAGTCCATATTACTAATGCATGGAGATTAGTACAGGCCTACATATCAGTTTTTATAAATATTTCTTTATCGATAGGTTCACAATTTAAATATTTTTAAATATTTCTGACAATTTTCTATCAAGAACTGCAGAAAAATACGTGCTACTCCATTGGGGAATGCTTCCCGGGAACCCGCCCTGGCGGCTGAGGGCTCTTGGCGGCCACGCGGACCAGTCCCGCTCCGAGAGGGCAGACGCCTGACACGTTAAAGCTTTCCCGTGATGGGTACCCATCGCGATCAGACGTCAACTCTGAAAGCCCCCACTTCCGTACATCAGTGAGATGTCATGGGATTCAGCTTTTTGTGCCAACATCCTCCCCTAGTGAACTTCAAATACCCACTTCCCTGTAGCGCTCAGCAGAGCCCAACCCCCTTACTTCAAAAACAGGAGGTCAGATGACCTGGGAGATGCAGCCAACTCCCAGGACACCTGTGGTGTTCGGAAAACGCAGGACTAGGCAGGATGGATAGATTCTTGTTGGAAAAAAAGTAAAGACAGTGGCTGTCATGGTAGAACATATTTGCCTGGTATACCCGTATGCATCTCAAGGGGGCGGGGAGGGGGCGGCAGCTGCTCGCGGGCTCCACGCTGGGCTGAGCTCTTGGGCTCTCGCAACACCCTCCGCACAGTGCTTGGAGCAGCTGAAGCACTTTTCGTAAATTCCTCTCAACAGAAGGGACGCATGCTGCTATACAGATTCCTGAATGGAATCAGCGTAATTCCTTTCTCCACATTCCTAAAACTCGGCACCATTTTTGGGAATGAAACTCACCAGACCCATCGTTACAGGTTATGTTACTAAAAATGACTGAAGCATTTCAAAGTTCATTGTGTGTGTGTGGTTTTTTGTTTGTTTGTTTGTTTGTTTTTAGGATTTTATAATGTGACAACATTTCCTTCCCTTAGAAAGTTATGCTTCTGAGACTTTAAATGCTGGCTTTGTTGTCTAGTTTAAAAGAACTGAAAACATTGAAACTCTGGTCAAAACAAGACAGCAGAGCCGGCGGGGCAGTTTGTCAACAGGCTGCACAGCTAGTCCCTTCCTAACACTATAAGGCTGACTCTGCTCCTTTGCCCTGAGCTGGGAAACCTCATGTATGACCAAAAGAAAAGACATGAAAAAGAACCCCCCCAAAAAGACCCTCATTATGATGTTGATAAGGATGCACATTAGACAACTAGCCAGCACAATGAACTCAATTAGAGAATGCAACTTGGGGAAGGATCTAAGGCTGTTTTTTTCAAAAATTCCCTCATCCCTTAAATATAACATGTGAAAATATGAAATTAAAAATAGCTGACTTATTGCAGAAATCATACATTTTCAGTATTTACATAGAAAAAATTATTCTGAAATTTGAACAAAATATGAGGACAGCAAAACACTCATGACCTCCCAACCCTATCTGTTGAGGAAAGAAAACCACAAGGGGTTTGATCTCCTCTGCTGTTTTGACAGACATAAAACAAAAGCACCCAAACCGCAAAGGAACAGATACAGCAACTGCAACGAGGCAAAAGCATGTCACGTCCTCACAGTTGTTGATCCAGAGCTGCTTCTCACTGAATGGATCATCCTGGGAATGCAGAAAACAACATCCGTGTTTAATAAGACTTCACAGATGAGCACAACGCGCTGTTCTTTAGTGCGGACGTGACCACTGTCACACGAGACTCATGCAGCGTGACCATCAGCGGGTGGAGACCCCCACAGGCTGGCATGCTGGGTGCTGGTCTCAGCTCCCCGCAGAGGGTCCTGGGTGGGTGAGGCTGGTCTCACAGGAACCTTTATTTGCTGAGACTGACAGACAGACTGTCTCTCTGTCTCTCTCTCTCTCTCTCCCTCTCTCTCTCTCTCTCTCTCTCTCTCTCCCCCCTCTCCCTAGTGTGTGCGAGCATGCGTGTGTGTGTGTGTGTGTTTCTCTTCCAGCTAGTGCAGTTACACTGGTGGTGTCCCCTGTTGCCTGGGGCAGCTGCACGCTTCCACTGCCCACAGAGTTGTGGGTACCCCCTTGGCTGTGGCCATGTGAGCCTTTCATTGACAGTTTCATGTCTTTGTGCTTTGATACAGATGAGGGCTGGACTGCGGGTCGGGAGATGTCAAGGGGATGGCCGAGGAAGACACGTGGTGGACAGCTTTCAAAGATGGAGTTCCTTCAAGGCCCATTTGTCTGTAAGGAACAGGGGTGACCCAAGGGTGGAGTAAAGCTAGTCTGATAGCCAGTTGTCCTTATCATTGTCTTAGAAGCTGTGAGCTGCGCTTTGCCACTCGGCAAGGGGAGAGCGGTGGGCAGGCCGGCCATCAGCAGAGTTGGGGCTTGTAGACTAAACTGGCAAACGCTGGGCTTTGTGCAGATGGCGCATCCAAATCAACGTCACTTCAGGAGAGAGAAGACACAGAAGCAGGAGGAGTCAAGGGACTGCTCTTGGATGAAACAAGTCATTTTTGTGACTTCTAAATATACATATGGCCTTGTAATGGATTAAAAGATAAATTTAATATACCCCTGCCCTCAAGACTTACAGTCTAGCAGGGAATGGAGCAATTAGCCAACCAGAATATGATAAGTATCAGACAGGATGCTACCTTGGTTAAGAGGAAGAGGTCACAGGTTTTCAATAAAATCAAAAGCAGTCTCTTGACCAACTGAGAATACCAAGTAGATTCGAATAGGGGTATTTAAAAGAAAGCTCACATGAGACTGAGTGTATTTTCTTGAACAAAAGGGGGATGCAAAATGAGAAGAAATAGAGTCGGTGGCTGAGACATCTCAAATGGAGTCTAGAGGTCACTCTGGTGGACATTCTTATGTACTATACAGATGACACCTCTTAGGTTTTAATGTATTGCAATGGCTAGAAGTAAATACCTGAAACTACCAAACTCCAACCCAGCAGTCTGGACTCCTGAAGATGATTATATAATAATGTAGATTGCAAGGGGTGATAGTGTGATTGTGAAAACCTTGTAGATCACACCCCCTTTATCTAGTGTATGGATGGATGAGTAGAAAGATGGGGA
The DNA here is from genome assembly GCA_004027775.1 of Bradypus variegatus. Classification (NCBI taxonomy): domain Eukaryota; kingdom Metazoa; phylum Chordata; class Mammalia; order Pilosa; family Bradypodidae; genus Bradypus; species Bradypus variegatus. Next base: position 12,522 of record PVKY010010608.1, read on the forward strand.
TA
>PVKY010010609.1:0-12500 GCA_004027775.1 Bradypus variegatus
GTGTGCTGTCCACCCCACTTGGGCTGTGCGGGGTGCTGTCCACTCCATATGGGCTGGGGGCTGTGCCTGACACAGTGTCTAGCATGTGGTGGGGCCTCCTTATTTACATGTGTGAATGTGTCTGGAGGCTGTCTGATGACTTTGAGAGACCAGGGGGCTGGCGGTACACAAGAGGCAGCCGTGCACTCCTGTGCTGCGGCTGAAGCGGGGGGCTACAGCTATGGACCCTCTTGCTGTTTCTTGTCTCCACCTGCCTGGCCTTCTGGATCCAGGGCAGTCGTGGCTGCCCCTTCCCTGCATGCCTGAGGAGCTGGGATGTACAGAGGAAAGATCTTCGATCAGGAGCTTGGAGACCTCAGTCTCATCCAGACATCTCAGGTGACCTTCAGTACAGGACTGACTCTCTGAGCCTCAGTTTCCTCGGGTTCTGGGGAATAAAATTTCCTACCCTGGATACTTTACGGGGCTGTTGTGAGCCTCAGATGTGGCATTGTGCGAAAGTGCTTGGTAAACTGTAAGGCAAGCATAAAGCAGAATCTGACTTTAGGCTTGTGTAACACATTCACATACATTATCTCATTTGCTTCTCACATCTATCCTGTGAGGTGGGGGAGGATAGGATTCAGATTCAGCAGCAAACTCTTGGTGTCTGGCATTTCCACAAGCACGATCGATTCCATCCCCCAAATGGCTTGTGCAAACAGTCAGGGTGTCTGTGGCTTTTCCTAACTTTACAGATGAGAAAGTTGGCTCCAGAGAGGTGGGCCCAGGTGTGGGGGCTGGTCTGATGTGTGGGCCAGGGCCCTCCTATCACACCTGGTTACCTGTCAGTGGTCTCAGATGGGGCTGGGAGGTAGGCGGACCAGGGGCATTAGGGTGGAGGGACGGGAGGGGACGGGTTCAGCTCCAGCCCTGGCCAGCTGTCTCCTTGACTGCCCCTATACCTGGTTCGAGCGCATCAGCATGTTGGTCATCCTTCTCAACTGCGTGACCCTGGGCATGTTCCGGCCCTGTGAGGATATCGCCTGTGATTCCCAGCGCTGCCGGATCCTGCAGGCAAGTGTGGGGCTGGGGCTGGGCCAGGCTGGGCTGGGCTGGGGCAGCTTCTGAACTCAACAGCCCTGACTCCTCTGCTAGGGGCCCTGGCCCCACTGGTGGGACTGGGGGTGCTCCCCTACCTCCTTCCCAATTTCAGCAGCCTCTCATCCCCCTATCAGGCCTTTGATGACTTCATCTTTGCCTTCTTTGCCGTGGAGATGGTGGTGAAGATGGTGGCCTTGGGCATCTTTGGGAAAAAGTGTTACCTGGGAGATACTTGGAACCGGCTTGACTTTTTTATCGTCATTGCAGGGTGAGGGCCAGGGCTGGGGTGGGAGAGCAATGGATCAGCCTCCTACTCGGGGCCCGGGTGCTAGGCCCCCACGCCCACCCCCAGCCCAGTTACTGCTCCTGCTTTCTCCCTCGCTCACCATGGAGGGTCCGAGGTTGACCTGCGGGCAGTGTTCTGGCTTGTATGTCTCTTAATTCCACAACCCTCTGTCCACACCCTTCTCCTGGCTCTGCCTCTCTTCTCTGCAGGGGAATCTGTCCTTGGCTTGGGGTTGGCCTTGCCCCCCAGACAGAGACAGCTTCAGGGTCCCTTAGAGGAGTTGGGGGAGGGGTCAGAGGCTGTTCAGCCACCAACGCAGCAGGATTTGTCACTGACATCTTTTGGCCCTGCGGCCGCTGGCCTCAGAGTCAAAGGGCCCCCCTCTGGGCCCCTCCCTGCAGGATGCTGGAGTATTCGCTGGACCTGCAGAACGTGAGCTTCTCAGCCGTCAGGACAGTCCGTGTGCTGCGACCGCTCAGGGCCATTAACCGGGTGCCCAGTGAGTGACCCCTCAGCCCCTGGACAAAGGGACCCAAGAGGAAAGGCACCTCATGGCCTGGCACTCAGAGGCCGAGGTCCATCAGAGAAAGACACAGAGGGGGTGCTGGGATGACCCCTCCCTCCCTCATCGCAGCCTGCTTTGGGGTCAGGGCCTCAAGAACGTCTCAGATGACCCCTTCCTTTTAGCTAGATGACCACTCCCCCTGTGCAGTAGGGGTGGGTGGGAGCAGTGGACAGACCAGCAAGAACGAATGCAAAGTGCTGATGGCCAATGCTAGCCAGAACTGCCCTTGGCTTGCTCAGTGTAGATCTCACTGGTGAGAACACGCTGGCCATACCCAACCTCTCTCAAGACAGGGCCGCTCCATGCCTCACCATCCCTGCTGTGCCCCCACAGACTTCCCACCCCCCTCCAACACGGTGCAGCAACTACAGGGACCATTATCCAGATTAAACTGCATTGGTTTCCCGAGCCAGCACAGCTTTGGCAGCTTTAGCTCCCCCTCCAACCTGCCCCCTACGCTTGCTCAGGCCCCCTTGTAACTCCTCAACCTACAAATGCTGCAGATGGTCCCTGCTGTGGTCCCAAGGGTGGGGGGGTGGGTGCATGCTTCCAGGGCTCTGTGCCTGAGTGTGTGCCTGGATGTAGCAGCAGGGCCCTTGACTCTGTGTTTGTGTGTGTGTGTGAGAGATGCAGCTGCCTCTAGGTGGGCAGGGCTGTCCAGTGTGTGCTCCAGGCAATGGGGTGTGTTGGTGTCAATAGGAACTCCAGGCAGGGGAGGGGGCATGCCTTCACCTCCTCTCCCGTCCCAGGTGACGGCTGCAGATTTATAGGCCTCTGTCTAACCACCAATGTAATTCCCTTAATGCAAACCCTGAGGAATTGATCGCAGCCCAGGGGGAGGGGGCAGGAGTCGGGGGAGAAGACTGAGAAGGCTGGGCTGGAAGGCCAGGTGGGCAGGGCTGCCCTAGTCACCCAGAGAGTTAATTAGCTGCTGCTTAGACGCTCTTTCCCTGGAGGGGGCAAGGAGCCAGGGGTGGCACCTTGGGGGTCAAAGCCAGCCACGAGAGGTTTGTCTGCGTGATGGGCAGCTTGATGGACTTGCTGCTGATTCAGACCTAGTGGGCCGGGTGGGGGCCTGGCCCTGAAATTGGGAGGGAGGGAAGCATCCCTAACAGTGTTTGCAGGGGGAGGGGCAGGTTGTCTTTTTCCAAGGAGGGGGTTGTCTGTTGATGGACTCCTGAGAAGACAGGGTGGTCCTGAGTTTGGGATCTGGACCAAGCAAGGATGGTTGAAAAAGACTTGGGGTGGGGGCTCAGCTTCCTCCTGCCAGCCACCTTCCTGGCATTCTTTGCCTCAGTTTCCCCAATGAACCTGGTGGCAATGGCTTAGAAGGGTCAGGTGACTGTGTCTGGGGAGAGAAGAAAGTGGGAGGGGAATGAATGTGTATGTGTGTTGGGGAGTGAGATTTGGAAGCAGAAAGCTTGGGTCTAAGTCCTGGCACTTACTTTTAGCAGCTCTGTGACCCTGGGCAGGTCATGTTAGTTCTCTGGGCCTCGGACTCCTCAACTATAAGTCCAGAGTTATAGCATCCTTGTGGGATATGGTGGGAAGTTTATGCAGGATACAGAGCCTGAGAGCACTTTGGAGCCACATTTGCACTGGCTTGTCCTTGGTGGGTCCATGCACTGATTCAAGTGGGTGGGCCAAGAGGGATAGAGGGTAGGGGCTGGGGGCTGCAGGGGAGCTAGAGGTGTCTGTTGGTCTCCCCTCCAGCTTGAGCCAGGCCACTTCAGCCCATGGCAGCCTGGCACCCCCAGCATTGCTTCTGCCCCACAGGCATGCGTATCCTCGTCACACTGCTGCTGGACACGCTGCCCATGCTGGGCAACGTCCTGCTGCTCTGCTTCTTCGTCTTCTTCATCTTCGGCATCGTCGGCGTCCAGCTCTGGGCAGGGTTGCTGCGCAACCGCTGCTTCCTGCCTGAGAATTTCAGCCTGTGAGTGGTGGACAGGGTGGGCCTGACCTGGGAGTCGACTGTGGGCCAGAGCCTCCCTCCACCCCTTGTGTCCTGCTGTGGTGGATCCCTCCTCCTCCCCCCCCAGACCACTCCTTCTCCAACGTGGCCACGCAATGGAATCACCTGGAGAATTTCCGAAATGATTCATGTCTGGGTCCCACCTCCAGAGATTCTTATTTAGCTGATCTGGGGTTCAGCCCTGGCACAGGGGTTTTTAAAAATCCCTGCAGCGATTCTAATGAGCAGCCAAGCTGCTGTAGGACAGAGCCTTCTAATACTCCTGCTTTGGAGTCCTCACACTCCCAGTGCTCTCACGTCTACTCCCGTGAATCCCTGCACCTGACACGGCTCCCCTGCCCTGCTCACACTGCACGCCTCCACCCACTCGCCCCAGCCTTGCTCTGTGGGTTCTCCCCATGGAGGATCCTGCTCCCCAGCCTCAACCCCATCCCCTCCCCACCCCTGCAGCCCCCTGAGTGTGGACCTGGAGCGCTACTACCAGACTGAGAACGAGGACGAGAGCCCCTTCATCTGCTCCCAACCACGCGAGAACGGCATGCGGTCCTGCAGGAGCGTGCCCACGCTGCGTGGGGAGGGGGGCGGCGGCTCCCCCTGTGGCTTGGACTACGAGGCCTACAACAGCTCCAGCAACACCACCTGTGTCAACTGGAACCAGTACTACACCAACTGCTCTGCAGGGGAGCACAACCCCTTCAAGGGCGCCATCAACTTCGACAACATCGGCTACGCCTGGATCGCCATCTTCCAGGTGGGGCAGCCTGGCCCAGTTGCCCAGAACCCCAGCCCCCAGCCACCGTCCAGGCTCAGGGTGGTCGTTCTCAGGGGTGGGGTGGGGTCTGGCCTCTAGAGGAGCCGTAGGAGGCTTTAGTGGGCCCAAAGCCAGCCTGTCCCCTGCATCTTCCCCAGGTCATCACGCTGGAGGGCTGGGTCGACATCATGTACTTTGTGATGGACGCTCATTCCTTCTACAATTTCATCTACTTCATCCTCCTCATCATCGTGAGTGACCCCTCAGGCCCCGGTGGGGAGGCAGGGATCCTGGAGAAATGGGAGGGGGGCTTTCAGAGAGGGGAACGGTCCCTCAGTCTGAAGTTCCTAGCTCTCAGGATAAGTCCCATAGAGATGCAGACAGAGCAACTATCATGTAACAGAAAAGGCACCAGATGAGCAGACAGGAGGAAATCCAAGGTCAAGGTCCAACCCAACCACTTCCTACCATTTGGGGAGTCATTCCTCACAAGACCCCAGCCCTACCCTGAACCTCTGACTCTTCATCAGTAAAATGGCTGGTTCTCAATGCAGAGTGACACTGCCTCCCTTCTAGTGACTTTGGAAATGGCAACGGGTGGTTTCTGTTTTTTTAGGAGGACTAGGGGAGCGTTATTGGCATTTGTGGTTGGGGGTGGGATGGGGATGGGGCGGATGCTAAACCTCCAGAAATGACAGTCTTGCAAACAAAGAATTATCCCACCCCAAATCCCAGTCATTCGGTGTTGAGAAACACGGCATGAGCTCTGGTTCTTTCCAGCTCAGAAACTCCAGGACTTAATGCAGGCAGAAGACAGAGGCAAAAGTAGCAATATTTAATAGTTTAATCACTAACACTCATAGTTAATGATTTTATTGCTATCATTTATAGCTAATATTTCCAGAGCACTTACTATGCTCTAGCCCATGCTCTAAGCACTTTTTATGCACTGGGACATTGAATCCTCACCACAATTTTGTTATCATCTCCATTTTTCAGATGAGGAAACCAAACGTACATTTCCTCATTTATCTGCCCCACTGTGTGTTTCACATGGGCTGTAGGTTAACTTCCTTGGGTGTGCGTCACTGCTGATCAGCTGCTATGGCATCTGCCACCTGTTTACTTCTCAAGCAGGGATTGGGGTCCCCGTCTCCTAAAGGAGAACTCTGAGCTCAGAGGGGTTGGTTGCTTGGCCAAGATCATGCAGCAAGAGGTGGCTGGACCCCAGGCGGCCAGCTCCAACTCCAGCCCTTCTCCCGTGTCACCAAGAGGCCAGGGGCGATCCAGACAGAGGGACAGATATTGAGAGAAAGATTCAGAAAGAGATTGCGATCATCTCAGGACCCAGGACAAACGCCAGAGAGAAGTGGAGACAGAACAAGGCAGCTCCTGATGGAGCCAGCCCTAGAGAGACAGAGGGTGGGCCCCGAGAGAGAGGAAGCCCTCCAGGCCCCCCTCCTGCCCCTGCAACTTTCCCTCGAGAGGAAGAGTGGCCAGGCTCGGGGCATCTCCCTGCTGGAGGCCTGCTCCAGTCCCCTGCCATCACCGGCAGCGAGGCAAGGCCAGGGCTTCGGGGAAGCAGTGTCTTCTCACTGTGCTTGTCTCCTGGGTTTGGGGGAGGGGGAAGGGAGCAGACGGAGAGGTAAGGGGCCTAGTTTCCGCACTCCCACACACCCCTGAAGAATCTTCCCAAACAGCTCTCTGGAATCACACTAGTGTAGCTAATTATCATAATTACTAGGACACAGGCTAGGAAAAAGAAAACCTGCTTTGTCACCATATTCATTTCCTTCATTCTGGATTGTCCAAGCAATGGCCATCCTTACAGTCCTGGGGAAACTAAGGCATGTTGTTGGGGACTGGGCAAGTATGGGCAAGTCAGAGTGGCAGCTGGGCTAGTACTGGGGGTCTGGGGGGTAGGGTGGGGGGGCATGGGGAGGAGGATGAGGCCAGGTCAGTGGGCCATGTGGTCAGAGGAGGATACTGAAGCCCCAGGGTTAAGGGTCTCACTGAAGTCACCCCACTAGAATTGGGACCAGAAGAAGAGTCTCGTAAAAATGTTTTTGCCAGGATCTCAAAGGCTCACTCCAACTCGAAAACCACATGTCCCCAAGATTGCATTCATTTCGACACATTCTCCACTCCTATTGGGAATTGGGGAGGGGTGCACAGTCTCTGGGGATGGGTGTGTTTGGGGGGGTAGTTTGGGGGATATCCTTGCAGGATCACATCGTGATGAGCAATAACAACACCTTGGAGTTACATAGAGCTTGGTTCAAACCTTAGTTTTGCTGTGCATGAGCTGAGTGATCCTGGGCAAATTCCTTGGCGTCTCTGAGCCTCGGTTCCCTCACCTGCCAGATGGAGATTACAATAAGCCACCTCCTGAGACTGTCATGAGGATAAAATGAGACACTGCTTAGAAAATAATTAAGCCCAGTGCTGGGCACCTAGGAAGTGCTCAGTACGTGGGAGCTGGCATCATGATCTGCTTTTCTTCAGGACGTGTCCTCTCCCTGCCCCCACCCCAACAGGTGGGCTCCTTCTTCATGATCAACCTCTGCCTGGTGGTGATCGCCACGCAGTTCTCAGAGACCAAGCAGCGGGAAAGCCAGCTGATGCGGGAGCAGCGCGTGCGCTTCCTGTCCAATGCCAGCACACTGGCCAGTTTCTCTGAGCCGGGCAGCTGCTACGAGGAGCTGCTCAAGTACCTGGTGTACATCCTCCACAAAGCAGCCTGCAGGCTGGCTCGGGTCTCCCGGGCGGCGGGCGTGCGGGTCGGGCTGCTGAGCAGCCCGGTGACACGCAGGGGCCCGGAGCCCCAGCCCAGCGGCAGCTGCTCGCGCTCCCACCGCCGCCCGTCTGTCCACCACCTGGTACACCATCACCACCACCATCACCACCACTATCACCTGGGCAACGGGACGCTGAGAGTCCACCGGTCAAGCCCGGAGATCCAGGACAGGGATGCCAACGGGTCCCGCCGGCTCATGCTGCCACCACCCTCAACACCTGCCCTCTCCCGGGGTCCCCCGGGGGGTGCCGAGTCTGTGCACAGCTTCTACCACGCCGACTGCCACTTGGAGCCTGTCCGCTGCCAGGCGCCCCCTCCCAGGTCGCCCTCTGAGGCGTCGGGCAGGACTGTGGCCAGTGGGAAGGTGTACCCCACTGTGCACACCAGCCCTCCACCAGAGGTGCTGAAGGAGAAGGCGCTAGTTGAGGTGGCTGCCACCTCTGGACCCCCCACCCTCACCAGCCTCAACATCCCGCCCGGGCCCTACAGCTCCATGCACAAGCTGCTGGAAACACAGAGTACAGGTGAGCTCTGGATGGGGTGTGTTGGGGCCCCTTGCCTGGGGCCCAGGTGGCATCCCAGATTGGACTCGGGGTCTGGAGTTAGAGGGCCAGGGCTCGGATCCCCCATCTGCCACTCACTGTTGGGGACCTTCAGCAAGTCGCATTGCTTCTTTGAGCCCAAAATTTCTCACCTGTTAAAATGGGACTCATAATTCCTACACTGTAATAATAAGAAGTATCACTTACTGAGTACTACCTCGTGTTCTGCTCTGTGCTGTTTGTGATAATATCTGCACATTTGAGTGATTACCATGTGCCCATCACATGCTTTACAGGCAAGATCCCATTGAATCTTTTCAACAGCTTAGGTGGCAAGCTCGCTTATCATCCCCGTTTCACTGATGGGAAAGAGGGGCATTAGAGAGGCTGCCTGACCTGCCCCAGGATGTGCATTTGGTGAAGGCTGGAGTTGGGGTTTGGGCTCAGGGTCTCCCAACTCGAAAGCCCACCCTCTGTCTTGCTTGTTGCAAGGTTCAGGGGCAATGATGTGTGCCTGGCCCTATGGCCCTCACCAAGGGGGCTCTTATAAATGTGTTTCATCCCTTCCCCCCAGGAGACCCAGGACCCAGGGTGGCAAGCCCAGCATGGGGAGGGTGTGAGCCCCCAGTCTGATGGGGGTGGCAGGTGTGCAGCCGCTGCCAGGGCCTGGGTTTCAGGAAGGATGTGGGCCAGTGGGGAGCAGTGGGGTATTGGTGGGAATGTTACATGGGAACATGGGCTGGGACGGGAAGGTGTCATGGGAAGGCACAGGGCAAAGGTTAGTGCCAGCTCTCCCACCACCCTGCTACCCTGCCTCCCGGCCATGGCACATGAGCCAGTCACACGCATGCACATTTCAGCTTCCTCCTGTGTGACAGGCCAGGGCTGGAACCATTGTTACTTACTGAACCCCTCCTGAGTGCAAATATAGTCAGAAGGGGAAGCATTTATTGGGACCTCCCGAAGGCAGGGCCCTAAGCTAGGTGCCTTCATATGCAGGCTTTAGCTGGGTGGTCTCCCAGGCTCCTTTCGTCTTTCAATTCTCTGATCAAAGCTGAGTTTGAATGGTCACTGATGTCTTGTGGCAGGCCACGGTGTGTGCCTATGTGCACGCCTGGGCTGTGTGTGTGCATGAATGTGTGTACATGCGCATGTGTGTGTGTCTGGTATTCATGTGCATATGTGAGTGTGCGTGTCTGGTGTGCATACGTGTATGTGTGTACTCAAGTGTGTGGTCCTCATGTCTGGTGTGTACAAATGCTGGTATGTGTGCATGTGTGGTGTTGTGGTGTGCCTGTGCAAACATGTTTGGTGTGTGTGTGTGTGTGTGTGTGTGCATATGTGTGGTGTGAGAATGATATGAGTGCACTCGTGTATATATGCATGTGCATCCCATGCACATGTACACATGCATGCCTGTGTCTGGTGTGTGTGTTTGAGCATGTGTGTGTGGGCATGTGTGTTAAGGATCCTTGGTAAATGCTGCCTGGAGCAGTGCTGATGCGGGGGCTGGATTCCCTGGGAGGGAGGGATCATCAGGCCTCCTTGCAGGGGCTGCCCAGGAGCTCTGAGGACACCGAGGCCACCTCCTTGCCTGAGGATACCCCAGCAGTGACTTTCGGTGGGGTGCTTCTGGCATTTGTGGACGTTCTGTTCTGTGCATTGCACCCCTGGCCCACTAAGTGCTCTGCACCGCCATCATTGTAACAACCCTAAATGCCTCCACTCATTCCTACACACTCTGAGGGTAGGGCTGCTCCAGGTAAGGAACCGTGGAGCCTCTAACCTCTACCTTCCTGTCCCAGGTGCCTGCCAAAGTTCTTGTAAGATCTCCAGCCCTTGCTTGAAGGCAGACAGCGGAGCCTGTGGCCCAGACAGCTGCCCCTACTGTGTCCGGGCTGGGGCAGGGGAGGTGGAGCCCACCGACCGCGAGATGCCAGACTCGGACAGCGAAGCAGTTTATGAGTTTACGCAGGACGCCCAGCACAGTGACTGCCGAGAACCCCACAGCCGGCGGCGGCGGAGCCTGGGGCTGGGTGTGGCGCCCGGCTCAGTGCTGGCCTTCTGGAGGCTGATCTGTGACACCTTCCAGAAGATTGTGGACAGCAAGTACTTTGGCCGGGGAATCATGGTAGCTATCCTGGTCAACACCCTCAGCATGGGCATTGAGTACCACGAGCAGGTAGGGGCATGGGCCAGGGAGGCGTTACACCAGCGCCTTCTCCCTGGGGACCGGAACCCCAGGTTTTTCTGCTGTCCTGCGTCATTTTGTCATTTTCCCCTCTGTGCTTGTATCTGCATGGCAGGGAGGAGGGAAGGAGGGATGGAGCAAGCTGTGGGGACTTTGGAGAGAGTGACTACCAGTGAATGCCACACCGTCCCCAGGACTGGAGCATGCCCAGGGCAGAGGCAGATTCTGAGCTGGTTGTGTTGTATCTGGGAAGACTTCTTAGAGGAGGTGGGCTTTGAAGGACATGGAGAGACAAGTTGCTGGAAGAGCGCTGGGCTTTTAGAGATGACATAGTGGGAAGAGGAGGTATTGGGGGATCCCAGCCCAATGCTGGCCCCCCAGTATTTACCTGGCTCAGTAAATAAGGGTATGATGGACTGGAGGCAGGTGTTGGTGAGGGAGGGAGGGCACAGCATGGAGGACCGGTGGCTGTGCTTGGGGACAGCGGAAGGTCTGGCTGGTGGGGAGGGGCGGGCCACCTAGCCCTGGCCCAGCTCTGGAGCCTTGCTGGGAGCTGGCACGGTGCTGCCTGGATGAGAATGCCCAGCATGGTGAGGGGACTTGAAACCATCGCGTTTGAGGAATCGTTCTAAGAACTGGGATGTTTAGTCAGGAGAAGAGGAGACTCAGCGGGGACAGGCGAGCTGTCTTCAGATATTTGAAGGGCTGTCACGTGGAAGAGGGAGCAGGCTTGTCTTGTCCGGCCGGTGGCTGCAAGCAATGGGATCTGGGCTGAGGGGGAGGAGGCTGTTCTCTCAGATCTGTGCAGAGACAGAGAAGCTGGCCTGGGGTAGCTCAGCGACTGGCCCCTCCACCCACCAGAGGCTGCACTGTTGGTGGGGGGGTGGAGTGGGGTCAGAACAGGCACTACAGGGCGCCTGGCCCCGTTGACCTCACAACCTCGTTTGGCTTCCTCTCCAAATACAGGCCCTTCCAAAGTCCTTTCCCCTACCCCACCGCCCCAGTTGGGTCTCCCAGGCCACCCCCTTTGGCTGATTCTTAGAAGAGGGGGCGGTTCGCGAGCTCTTCCGCGCTCCTCTCCGGGCTGTTCCCGCCTCTCCCAGGCAGGGGGCGGGGCCTGGGCCGTCAGAACCTGACCTTTCCTGGGGCGGAGTCGAGGTCATGAGCCCCCATTCCCTGGACCCCCAAGATCCCTCGGGAGCAGAGGAGTGGGGGACCAGAGGTGTGGAGGGGGCGCCTGCTCCAGGTGCGCGGCGGGGCGGGACCAGGGCCGTGGGTTCGAGCGCGAGCTGGACAGGACAGCGGGAAACTCCCTTTTCACGGGGAGCCGAAGCCCATCCGCACCCCGCCGACCCGCAGTGTCCTGAGCCCTCAGCTCCTACCCCGACCAGCCCTGTCCGGCCAGCGCCAGCAGCAACGCCCCCCCCCCCCAGCACATCACGCTGGGCCCCTCCCTCTTGCCTCAGCGCCCCTACTCCGCGGCCATGCCGGCTCCCTCCCCGCGGAGGTGAGGTGGAGGGAGGGGTCGGGCGCCGGCGGCAGTGCCAGCAGGTGGGGGCGCTCGGCACGGCGGTGGGCGTGTTGTGTCTGGGCCACGTGGGGCGCGGTGTGTGTGCACACACCGGCTCCGCCAGCCTCCCGGGGAGAGGTGCTCGGCTCTGCCAGACTGGTGGGGAAGGTGGGGGCGGCTTTTACCGCTCCGGGGACCCAGGTGGGGGCAGTCCCTAACCTCCCATTACGCTGGCTCTCTCTGAACCTGAACCTGAACCTCGCCCTAGTTCTGGCTGTGGTCAGATGCCCTTACTCCAGGGGGACACCTCCTCAGGGGCCTCCCCCTCATACCTCCGAGGTGCAATCAGCAGCCCTTGCCCAGCAAGATGCTGCTGGTGTAGACTTTGCTTTGGGAAGAAGCTGAGTCAGACACCCCAAAGGCAGGTGAAGCCGCAGCAAGAGGGCTTTCAGCTAGATGTCAAGAAGGACACCCCACTAGTTAGAAAGTAGAAGTGATCAGTCAGGGGTGCCTGCGGCATCTCCTTGCGCAGGTTCCTGAGGAAAGGGGGGCTGGCCCAGTCTTCCCCTGTGCCCTCAGCTGCAGGGAGGCCCCACTTAGTGGGAGGCACAGTGTCTGCCCAGGGAGGAGTTTGTCCCAATACCTGGCTGCCAAGGGGCCTGTGGGGGCGAGTGGGGGTCCCCAGCAGACGGGGCAGATGACAGACTGCCCCATGGTGGATTCACAGGCCGGGGCGGGAAGAAGCCCCAGCAGCAGCCGTGGACCTGTGCACACAGGCACTGCAGCGTGAACATCCCGCC
>PVKY010010610.1:0-12521 GCA_004027775.1 Bradypus variegatus
TCTCTGGACAAAGCTAAATATTGTTTTATTAGCAATCAATGGCTGTTAATCCAAAACGATTTCACAAATCCTCTGAGCCCTCAAGCTGATTATAAATGCACGGTTTTTCCAAGCTCACTAAATTTTGAATTTCACTTCCCCTACCCTAATGCGTGCCCTTTCAGCTGGTGAATGAAACTTAAAAGCAAAGGGGGTCAACAGTTTTTAAGGACTTCAAAATTAAACCTAAATGTCAAGCCTAGCAACTGACTCAGAGATGTCAACACACACCTATTCTCTTTGGGGCAGGGAAGATCTGGACAGAAAAATAAAATCAAACAGATAATGAGGATCCCTGGGTCAATCTATATGTTCACCCAAACTTTTTTTCCATTTAAAGCATTCTTTTCTCTTTATTTCACAGAGCCAAAGAATTTTGCAGTTGGCAGGGACCCCAGTGGTCACCTCCCTTTCAGTATAGACAAGGAAATGGTGGCCCACAGAAGCTAACTGGCATATCCAAGGTCCCACAGCTACCAGGTATCCAAAGAAAGCCTACGCTGTGGGTATGCTGAACTATCTAGTCGCAAGGCCCTCCTAGATATCAAATAAAACAATAGGGATTAGAACAGGGATCAGCAAACTCTTCCTGTAAAGAATCACATAGTAAAATATTTCTCGCTTTGCAGGCCATAGGCCTTTGCAGCTACTCAGCTCTGCCATTATAGTACAAAAGCAGCCATATAATATATCAAGCAACGAATGTGGTTGTGTTCCAATAAAGCTTTGTGGACAAAGAAATTTGAATTTCTTATATTTTAATGTGTCATGAACTATTATGCTTCTTTTGATTATTTTTAACCATTTAAAAATATAAAAACATTCTTAACTCACAGGCCATACAGTAGAAGGCTATATTTGGCCTGTAGGTCTTAGTTTGCAAACCCCTTGATTAGTAAAGTGTATCATTAGAATCAGAAGCCATGAGATTCTAATGATGCCTAATAAATGTTACAACAGCCCCATTAATTACATTAATGACATCATCCACTCCACAGCATCCAAAAACCTGGACTGCAGGGGCCTACTCCCAATAGATGACAAAACAAATGAAGAGATGAAACCACATTAAACCACACAGACTAAAGAACCAAATCTGTCTTGTAATACAAATAAGGGGAGTGTACTATTCTCAGTGGCATCTGTGTGTGTTTGCTCTTCACTCAAGGTCACTGTACATCAACCCTCACTTGTACTCAAGTGGCTCACTAAGGTAAGGAAAGAACCAGCTGGAGATGAAAAAAACAACAGGTAAAGAGGACTAATAAATTCCAATGCTCCCTGAAAGCAGATCCAACAAGAAGAGCAGGGTTGGCTACATCAGAATCTCCCAGAGAGCCAGCTAAAACTACAGATTCTGAACTTCTGGTCTCAGAGATTCTGATCCAGTAGATATGGATCAGGGCCAGATTGGGGAACCACTGCATTGATTAGTTAACTGTGGCCTGTGAATGTGAAAAGGAAGATTAGCATCTGTTCTGGTTTGCTAATGCTGCCGGGAGGCAAAACACCAGAAATGGATTGGCTTTTATAAAAGGGGGTTTATTTGGTTACAGTTACAGTCTGAAGGCCATAAAGTGTCCAAGGTAAGTCATCAACAATCGGGTACCTTCACTGGAGGATGGCCAATGGTGTCCGGAAGACCTCTGTTAGCTGGGAAGGCACGTGGCTGGCATCTGCTCCAAAGTTCTGGTTTCAAAATGTTTTTCACCCCGGATGTTCCTCTCCAGGATGTTCCTCTCTAGGATGTTCCTCTCTAGGCTGTAAAAATATCACTCTCAGTTGCTCTTGGGGCATTTGTCCTATCTTAGCTTCTCTGGAGCAAAAGTCTGCTTTCAAAGGCTGTCTCCAAAATGTCTCCATAAGCTGTAGCTTCTCTCTCAGCTCCTGTGCATTCATCAAAGTGTCCCTCTTGGCTGTGGCAAGCTCGCTTCTTCTGTCTGAGCTTATATAGTGCTCCAGTCAACTAATCAAGGCCCATGCTGAATGGGTGGGGCCACATCTCCATGGAAATTATCCAATGAAAGATCTCACCCACAGTTGAGTGATGACATCTCTATGGAAACATCCAATCAAAAGTCTCCAACCCAATCAATACCAATACATTTCCTGCCCACACAAGACTGCATCAAAGATAATGGCGTTTGGGGGGACATAATACATCCAAACCAGCACAGCATCTAACCAGCTAACCCTAAAAGAAATGGTTTTCCAAACAGCTGAGCAAAGCTAACCCATCTATCCCCAGCACCAGTTTCAGCAGCAGAGACCTGGTGTTTTAATTTCCTTGGCTTTCAAGCAAATACCTTGCAATGGGTTGGCTTAGACAACGGGAATTTATTAGCTCGTGGTTTTGAAGCGAAGAGAAAGTCCAAATCAAGGCATCATCATGGCAATGCTTTCTTCCCCAAGACTGGTGTTCGAAGGGGCTGGCTGCCAGTTATCCTTGGTGTTGGGCTCCTCTATCCCATGGCAGTGTATATGGCAGCCTCTCCTGGACTCTCCCTTCTCTCCCGGGTTCCTTCAACTTTTTGCTCCCCATGGCTTTCTCTCTATCTGAATTTCATTCTACTTATAAAGAATTCCAGTAATAGGATGAAGACCCATCCTACTTGAATTGGGTCACACCTTAACTGAAGTAACCTCATCAAAAAAAAGGTCCTACTTAACCATGGATTCGCACCCACAGGAATGGATTAAGTTTAAGAATGTGTTTTTCTGGGGTACATACAGCTCCAAACCACCATATCTGGGTAGACTGAGGATCATTGCATAATAAGCTGGCTGCTCTGAGGATTTCAAAACTGAGACAGAAAGCTGTAAGTACTAAGATTCAAGGTTGCTAAAACAAAAAGGTGAGGTGTTTCAGTTACAAAGTAGGCACAAAATGACACTAGGCTTGCCACCAGTTTTTTTACTATCCCTCTGATAAACCAGCCAGTGAACTTTCTCCTTCACAGAGGACTGCTAACCCACAACACCAGCTGGGGAAGTCGGAAATTCCTGACCCCTTCAAATAACTAGTTACTTAGTAATTTGTGAATTGTCACCTCTTTGAAATTGCCTAAAATTTGAATAACCTTCAAACTTTATACTGCACCCAATGTAAATCAGTTTCAGATTAACAAAGAGAGAGACCTTGTTTGTAAGAAAAGTCAGCGCCCTTTCTGATCCTCTTAAACCATTTAAGCCTGAATTCATTTCTGATACTATATTTGATTTATAAGTCTTTTCCCTTGTTTTCTCATTAATTATCTTTGTTTTTCAAGCTGAATTTGAAGGAGAACAAAAAGATATTGAGTTGCCTGAGGAATGGAAAGCGAACCCTGTTTAAAAATATAGGTATATTCTAGGTAGTGAAGACATCCTGATTCCTCTGATTACAAGAGTATCACACAATCTGAATGCAACAAAGCAAACTGGACCTTTCCCAGGAGCATCCTAGAATGAGATTTGCCTTATGTCATGAAAACTGACTGCTCTATGCCTAATGCAGAGTTTTTACTCGGCTGAGTCACCACCAACATCAGGCTGGCACCTGAGACAGTAAAACCTGCAGTGGTTTTGAACAAAGGTTGTTTAGTGCTTTTGAAGGGCACACTGCTTATCCGTGGGACAGTAAAGACTGCACTAGCGGCCAAGCAGGAAAATGATCCTTTTTAGGAAAGATTATGTGCCAGTTTCCAGAAGAGTCAAACTTTTCTATAATCTATCTTCCCAGCACAGAGCTCAAAGCCCAGCTGTGTTCCAGGGTGGGCATGCAGACCTGCAGATGACCTGGAAATGGGTCCCTACTGAAAGCATAAATAGCATCACTCTTTCAATCACCATGAATGGACAAGGAGGCACAGAGAAATGCATCTGGGCTTATCCCTTGGTATAAACCAGTAGCTCTTTTCTTTTCAAGTTTTTTCTTTTTTTTAATGACACACAAAGGAGGAAATTCTGAACACACTCCACTACTGGAACATAGCAAATATCTTTAATTGGGGAGATCTCTTCCAGTCCTCATCCATACATATATAGTGGCAATCATAAGGCAGATGCCAGCTGGAATCTGCTTTTTGTAGTTATCGCTCCTCAGACATCTCCACACTGCTGTACAATCTTTAAAATTATACTTTTGAATAAGTATAGGACATCCCATGAAGCAATGAGGGACTTTCAACAGCAGTGTTTTTCTTTGACAAATGACAACTTAGAGCACAATGCAGGATTCACATAAAGTTTGGGTTCCACTCTCAATGGACTTATCTCATGGATTGCTAATTATTAATAAAAATAAAACCACTGGAAAAGAGCCTGAACAATTCTGTTTCCAAAAATGCCTCTGATCCGTTTTCAAGAACAACCTATTTTTCTCAACTTCAGAAGTTTTTCACTTTCATTGGGGGACAAAATCTCTGTTTTGATGCCTTACCTTGAATCTGATGACTCATTATGGACTGGCTTTACTTTGCAGATTGATTGTAGTAAATTTCAAGAGTCACTTAAAAGAGCACTACTAGCACCAGCTGGCACGGGGGATGGGACACACCAGCATTTTTATAAATGTCCCTGCTGCTTTGAACCAACTGCAGGTCCAGCAAATAAACCAGTAGTTCTTAACCTTGGGCTCCTCTAATGAGTCTGACACGTAAGACTCGTTTATAAATTCTGGGTAGCCTCCATGGCAGAATCGAAGTCCTGCATATTTAATAGACATTCAGCCGCAGCAAATAATTTCTGTCAGGAGGGATAAACTATAGCCAAGGTATAATTAAATAAGATCTATTAACACTTGCCCAGGATATACGTGATAAACTGTGATTTTTAACTATGTAGTCAACTATGACTTCTGGACAGGGGCCAATTCAATTTAGAACATCATTATTAAGAAAATAAAATGTTTAAGTTAAAATAGTTCTACGTCAGTTAAAGCTGAATCATCACTGGGACTGAATCATTGCTAGAGGCTGAGTCATTGCTGGAGGCTGGCTGTATCGTGCCTCTGTGTTCTGATGTTCTATCCCAGAAGTTTAAAGTTTGGCAATGAAAATAGGTTGAAGCAAATCACTCAAGTGAGAGAGAACACCTCAAGTTTAAAATATTTATAAGAAAAAAGAATAGCTTACTGCTAAGAGCATAAGTCAGCTACTTTATTCAGAACTAATGTTTTGCCATAGGGGATGTAGGTGATAGCAATATTTACAAGAGGGAAGATCCCATAAATACTTAGTTCAAGAATTAATCTGATGTAAAATGAACAAACTTATCTGCACTATTAGAAGTAAAGCAAAGTCTAGGGCAGTATGTGGACTCTTACAGGATAAGAGCTTATTTACATTTAAGCACTGCAGCAAGCACACATACCCAAAAGAACCAGGACATTACTGGCCAGGAAGAAGGAAAAAGGGTATATTCCTTCCTTACCGCCCCAGCTTTTTGTCTGGTGGTACCCAGGCAACAGAATCCCACATCATGACCTTGAAAGGCAGAAGCGTAGTCATCCAACTCTTCAAAATCCACCACTTCTTGTTTCTAGACAAGGACAAAGTTGTATATAATTTGATGTTACAAAAAAAAAAAAACCTCTAGATTTGAAGAATAAATTATAGAACATTATCCAAGGGTCTGCCCACTTAACATCAAATTGTGCAACTCATTTTCTCCCACGAAGAGGCAATGAATCTGAATTCAAAATCAACATTGCATTTATTTGCCCATGTAAAACATACTTGGACTAGGGGTGATCTAGATTTCTAAAGTCATCTTCAATTTTAAATTTCTCTCTGGAAAAATAAAAGAAGTTTCTATATCTTACCAGAAAGGAACCAATGGATTATAATGCAGGGGCAGGGGATAGGGTTTGGTATGTCAAAGACTGGGATCAAATTTGGCACTGCTACTTAGTACTCATGCAATTGTGATCAAGTTATTTATAATATGCCTCAGTTTTTTCAGCTGCAAAATGTGGATGATAATCTTTCCTTCAGTCCAGTAAAGGGACCATGTATCACAATCAACCAGGGGGTGCTTGATAAAAAGGCATATTCTTGGGTCCTATACCAATACTTCTGAATCAGAATCTGCACTTTTAACAAGCATCCCAGGTAATTCTCATTTACACTGAAACTTAAGAACATCCACCTAACTTCACAAGCTTGATGTGAGAGTTAAAAAGTTGACAATAAGTTCCCATCATCCAGGAGTTCAAATAAAATGTTGCTTTCCTTCCCTACCATCAAATCTTTCACAAGAATTTTCCTGGAACTGTATACAACATTGAAGCAAAACAGGTTTTCACAAAGCGCACAGTCAAAAGAAGTGCCACCAAAACCTGACTATCAAAGAACAGAACTCATTTTGGTATCTACTTATCAGGAGTATCTGGCACATCCCATAAAGCCAGATTGAAGACAGGTATCTCTTGCCTAAGCCTGCCTAAGTCTGACAGCTGCATATTACCTGAGCAAAGATGTTCATTGTAAACAAGTCAGTCAGTCCTAATGGACCACAGACATATGAAAAATTATATGAATGTGTAACTGCAGGAATCAAGAACGTTTATTTGCAGTAACACTTGTTATTTAGATGTTCCTCCTCTGAAACCTGTGGGACCAAGCTCTGTAGTTGTGGTGTCTCAGGTACAAACACATAGTTTAATTTGTTACAGGTCAAAGATAACTCAGTTTAAACGGAGAAAAGAATCTACAATGAAGCTCAGACTTCAGATATTTTGAAGGCTCTAACCAGATCGAAGTCTGGTATATCATTTGCTTATAACCATATACATTTTCTTAACCATATATTCCATTTCTAGGCATAAGCCGGCAGTCCTGGGAAGTCAGGCAGGGCAAATTATTGTAAGTGAACCACCTTACCTTTCACTATCACAGTCTTTTCCACTCAACAAAGCATTTTCAGATTCACTGGCAACAGAAGTGTGGAGGGCAGGTACTCAAAACAAAGTGGTTGGGAAAACTGCCCAAGGTCACACCGGACTGGCTGTACAACCCAAACTGCATGGCCCTTCTCTGTCTCCCCAGCTCTCATTACCAGTAGGTCCTGCTTTCCACAGGTAAATTCGGGAAGAAGGGTTTTCCCCAAGGCCACAGAACGAGGGAGAGGCAGAGCTGAGCCTACAGTCCAGGACTCAGGAAGTGGGGGGTTCTTACAGACCAATCTTGGCCAAATGCTGACCATCATTAGCTGCCTCCACCAGTGGCCCAGCATTGTGCAGCCTTTAGGCCCGAAATACGTTTACTCCGCAGAATCACTGGGGACACATTGTTTTGAGTCCCAATTCAAACACCTACCACGTTTTTATAAGCTTCCTCTTTGAAGGTGAGCTTCCTCCGGCCAATGAGCGTGACTTTGGAAAACAGGCTCTGTGCCAGGATTTCTTTTAAGAGCACTTGGCCGGTTTCCCCGCTGGCGCCCAGGATAAATACAGACTTATTCTGCATCCTGAAGTCTTCCCGAAGCTTAGGCAGCGCCTCTGTCTCTGCCATGCTGAGGAAATAACATCGAAAGGTGCTGGTCTTAGCATGTTAATGGATGGCCGGTCCTCACCCTGGGGAACAGGGGCTGTTTATCTTGTTCTGGCAGAAGATGACGTTAGCCTCCGCAATTTGAGCTCAGGGGAAAGTGCCGAGTCACGGCTTGCAGGGCGCAGCGCCCTGATACCTGAGCCAACCTGCCCAACGAAAGGGCCTGGGCAGGAGGGTGCGCCCGGTGCCACAAAGGGTGTGGGGAGGCCGAGCCCAGTCCCCTGCGCGGAGGGGTTACCTGAAGCCGGCCCCCGGCCCTCCCGCCGCAGCAGGAGCAGGGCTGCCACCAGCGCCGCCGACGCCGCGCCCAGTGCCGCGGCCCCAGGCATCCAGGCGGCGCACGTTCCCTGGGGTCCTCGCCCCTCGCACACGACGTCCCTCCCCAGGTCTGCCCAGGGTCACAGGTGGCAACGCCCACGCCTACCAGGCCTGGTCTTCCGGGCTAGTGATCTGCCCGGCCGTCTCGCTCCGCCCCCTTGGGCGGGGCCTGGGGAATGGAGCGCCTGGGCTAGGCCTGCTCGGGCGTGTGGGACCGAGTGTAAGTGCCCTACACTGGGCTCTGTACAAAGCTGAGAGACCTTTCAAATGTCGGGAATCACCAGGACCCTACCCCCGGCGTTCTTCCTACTCATCATGGGTATGCACTCACCCATGTCTCAGGCCTCAGCCAATGGACATCCCAGACTTGACCTTCGCGGCCCCTCCCACGCCCTCCCCAAGACCTGTCTTTTCAATTGCATGTTAGACATCTTCACCCCTAACTCACCATGTCAAAACCTTAGTCCCCAACCCATTCACCAGCCACCAAATAGGTCAAAAACAATACCTGAACCTTGCCTCTCTTGGGCACCAGTGTACCTACACACGTGTACAGACACACACACACACACCTCAAGTCAGAAATCTGACTGTCTCCTTTGACCTTGTTTCACATTCCAGATTAGTCACCACCTCCTATCATTCTATCTGCTTTCCAAATATTTTTCTCATGCATGTCTTCATTTGTGTGCCCACAGCCACTACTGTAAATGGAGAGCTCACTGTATCTCACCAGTATAAAGGGTCTCCTAGCCCAGACCCTATTTTAGTTTCTCAGGCTGTAACAAAGTACCACAGGTGAGTTGGCTTAAACAACAGAAACATATTGTCTCACAGTTTTGGAGGCCAAAAGCCCCAAATGAAGGTGTTGGCAGGATTATACTTTCTCTGAGGTCTGTAGTGCTCTGGTGGTGGCTTGCAGGCAATCTGTAACTCAATTGCTACCGCTATCACATGGCCATGTTTTTCTGTCTCCTCCTCCTCCTACTCTGTTTCCAAATTTCCTCTGCTTCTAAGGACTCCAGTGATATTAGATTAAGGCCCACCCTGATTCAGTTTTACTTCACTTAACTAACAGGATCTTTGAAAATCCTATTTACAAATGAGATCACATCCACAGAACTGGGGTTTACTGTGGAGGACAGGATTCAATCCATAACACTGGCCCCTTCAGCATCCTAGATATTTGGGCCAGAGTGACCTTCCTCATTTGATCTTGTTGTTCATTCTCCATAGACCAAAGCAGTGATGTCTAACATAACTATCTAAACTGGGCTTTGTCCTGGATCTTGCAAGTTCTGGACAGGGGTTAGAATCACAAGCAGGAATCTGAACAGAGGTAGATTATGTTATGAACACTGGTCATTTTTGGCTGCCCAGCATTCAAACACTAGTCTTATTTTAGAGAATTCCAAAGTATGTGGGAGACAGAGCCCCACCTCCCACTCTGAAAGCCAATAAGGACATATATTCCCTCTCCCAACTCCTTGGGAGTTATTATATGGAGCATGACCTAGGCTCGGCTAATCAGACACTCTCACCCAAGTTTTTCACTTTTAGGGAAGTAATAAAAAGGTACAGTGAAAGCCTGAGTTAGACTTTAACAGTGTGAGGCAAGGGTATAGGATGATGGCATCCTAAGGTGGTGATCCGATGGTGTATTCTTCTCTGTATTTTGCAGCCCTTAATTCCTGCCTATTTTCAGAGCCTATTCTGTGTTCTCCCTGATATTTTTCCAGTAAATTCCTTTTTGCTTAATTTAACCAGAGCTGGTTCCTGTTACTTGCAATCAAGAACCTTGACTGATACAGAGTGGTTCATTCCCTACTGCCCTGTCACAGACCTTGAACTTTCTTTTTTGAACTCCTTAAGCTTTTCTAGTGAAATGCAATTTAAAACTTTTAACACTGTCTGAGGAATTCATTCATCAAATTTATTGAAAAGAATGTTAATTGTACCCTACCATCCATTCTCATTTCTTTTAAAAAAAATCATGTCATAATTTAATATTCAATAAAATGTATAATCCTAAAGATTCAGTTCCATTATTTACACATTTATATATCTACCATCTAAAACAAGATATAGAACATTTCTATAATCCCAAAGAATCCCATCATTCTTTTCTCCAGACAATCCCTCCCCATCCCAGAGGCAACCACTTTATTATTTCTATCAACATAGATTGGTTTTGACATTTGATTTAAATGCTATCATATAGTATGTACTTTTTTGTATCTGTGTTTTTTGCTCACCATAATTTTTTAAGATTCTTCCCTGTTGTTGTTAGGGCTGCATTATGAATTTTGTGGGCCCTAGGTACTTTTGCCTACATGGGCCGCTTCCTCCATTAAAAATATATCTATATGTACCTTAATGTATATATTAAAATTATAACTGTATAAAGATGTACAGTATAAAGATGTATATATCAATATTATATTCAAAAAATTTTTCTCCTACCTAAAAATCCACATTTTTCTTCTGATTTTAAAAGAAATTAAAATGTTTTTGTGGGTCCGAGGCACTGTGCCCACTCTGCCAATGGATGTCATCCCTGGTTGTTTCATGCATCAGTAGTACTTTCCTTTTTCTTGCTGAGTAGCATTCCACTGTATGAATATACCACAGCATGTTTAACCATCCTCCTTTTGATAGGAATAAGGAGGAATAAGGCTCCTATGAACATTCTTGTTCCACAGAAAGACACATTCTCAGGTAAATATCTAGGAAAGAAGTGACCTAATAGTTCTTCAAGTGAGATGTCCCATTTTATACTCCCACCAGCAACACTTGGTATCATCAGTATTTTTAATTTTAGCAATTCCACTGAGTGTGAAATGGTTCCCCATCTTTCACCAATATCACTCTGTTTTACCAGGCTGCTGTTTAGATTCTATATTTCCCAGCATCACCTGCAAGTTGGAGTGACCATGTGACAAAGTTTTAGCTAATGAGCAGAGGTAATATGTGCAAATTTGGGCCACACTTTTATGAGGATGCTGTTTTCCCTTCACTTTCCTTTTCCTTCTTCTCTTATGCCAGAATATGGATGAGTATGGATGAGCCAGCTCTGACCATGAAAAGAAAACTACTGTGGGGAATGACAGAACAAGAAGTTGGAATATGAGTCCCTAGATGAGCAGAGCCACCTACCCAACCTGGACTGCCTGCCCACCTCTGGGCAGTGGGTGAGAAATAAACTTCTATCATGATGGAGCTGCTGTATTTTTGTTACTACAGCTTAGCCAGTATTTTGTCTAACATAAGATCCTTTGAGTCAATCTTATCTATGGGTATTTATGATTACTTAGATGCTGTGCTAGGCCCTATAGGTTTTCCAAGATGAATCATACAGATAAGTTCATTCTCACCTGGGATGATAAGTCATACATACTTGGAAAGATAAAAGAGAGCATAAGTTAAACAACACTATAAAAATCTTTCCCAAACTTTCATTGAGCAGGACAAGCTAAATGCCAAATGAGTATACAGACACCCGACAGTAATCAGAGAAAGAAGCCCATGGCTTTCCTGCTTTGACAGCTGGCCAGCAGCAAGGCCCTGAGAGGATGTGACATAGCCTAGGCTTCTCAGGTAAGAAGGCCCCAAAAATCAGGGACAAAGGGAACAAGGGAAGTATAGGGCAGGAGGAAAAGGGAACACAAGGCAGTTGGCATTGTATGGAAAGATCCTGGGCAAGAAGACGACCTGCATCCCAAATCTAGGTTTGACATTACTTGATGATGTTGATGAAGTCTCTTCCCACATCTTGGTTGCCATTTCCCATAAAATGAAAACTTTTATTATGTTCTTTTTGCTCTAAGGAACAGAGATTGCCTTAAAGAAAGGAAGGTGGTGAATATTATAAGGATACACATCAAGTATAAGGAAGACAGACTCTCACAGAAATCTAAAAATAATAATTCCCCTTGTTCCTAGCTGATCGTTCTATAATTGTTGTATTATTCGATTCTCTAGCACTCCTGAGGGTCTTCTTATGCTGATCTATGATAAGGGAATAACCTGTGCAAAGGCACTGTGGAACCTTGGGACCATGGATGATTTTGACTGACTGAAAAACCAGTAAGGCTTCAGTGGAGGGATAGTAGCATAGAGGAAAAATGGGGGAGAAGACTAGAGAGGCAGGTAGAGTCCCAGCCTTGCAGAGCCTCATAAGATAAACTCCACTTATAATTATGATTTAATTTTAATTTTGTTATAAGCTTAGTAAACTTGTATTCTTTCCAACATATTTAATTTTTATGGTTTTCTTCTACTTAAGGTAGTGACATATTATCTTCATTTCTAGTAATAATTTATTAGTACTTATTACTATTAATAAAGTTCATAAAATTGAGGAAATTTAAAGAAAAATATTGAGTACATGTATATGTATAGTACACATGGGATATGACAAATACGTGAAGGTGGCATTTGAATGTGTAAAGCTTGGGAAATACTGGTGTGTTGGCCATTTTTCATTTGCCCTTCCAGATCTACTTGCCACCCTCTGCACCCTTCCCTATGATCTTTATGGCCACTATCACCCAGTCTCTCTAGTTCTCTGACTTCTGGTTGTGTTTGGTTAAGGGGAGGCACTGGCAAGGGATTGACGTGTAGAGAGAATAT